>JAPYZA010000012.1:0-101896 GCA_030522685.1 Eupelmus azureus | reverse complement strand
TGTTAAAAACGGCACCGGACTTTCAACAGTGCATGTATTAGAAAACGAGTACAGCAATAATTAAAGATTGATATCAAATCTAGGCATAATGTAAAGGCATTTTTAGTTTATGCGGGCGCCCCGGTAACATATACATCAGCGATGTGTTGAAAAAAATCCAACCTGTCGTTATAATTGCAACAATTGTTAGTCATAACGTAGCATTTGAAATTGGAATCTTGATCAAATTTGTAAGTAAACTTATCCAATTGAATAACATCTCTTGTATACATTTTATTGTTTTGCATTATATTATTATATCACTCTTATTAGCATGCAATAATAACGTTTTTAAAATTTAAAGTATATATGTAATTAAAAACAATCAATATGGATTGCTAAGGATTAAATATATTTAAAGCCGCTATTATATTATAATGTTTGAAAGATAAACTTTTTATTTTAATTACATGGAAAAACTAATTTGATAAAACTATGAATATTTAATGAATTGCTTTACAATCTTCACTAATCTAATTTATCTCATTAATTCGCGATTCTGATGTAAGAGGCTGACTTGCAAAATAAATTTCCTCGAAACCATAGTCATCAATACACTTACGTTCATACAATTTAATTTTAATTCATTTCTTTTGTAAAGCGATTTTATAACCTTTCACTGCAAATAAAAGTAAGAATAATATTTAATAATAAGTCAATAACCAAAATTATAAAAAAGTGTTTATGTTGCGTCACACTAATTTTAATCAAATTTGCCAACCAACAATATTATTCGAAAATTACATGGCAAACCTATATAGCAAGACTCATCAAAACAATCGTGACATCAGGTTTGAATGAAATTTAATTCACTCGTCTTAAAGCAGAATAGTAAACTTTAGCAATGCAGTAACAAACTTTTAAACAACATCTACTACATTTCAATTAATTAGTAAATATTAATTAGTAAAATTTATAAGCATAATTGTCATTTCGTATTTTATATAGCACGTAAGATTAAAATTTTAGTATAGTTCTCACAATAGCAGTTAACCTTTAATTCGCGATCTTATGATTTTAATGACGTACAATTTCGTCAAGCTACAAAAGACATGGTTTTGAAAGTAGTTGTAAATGTTAACGTGGCATTAGCAGTGTTCAGTATTTTTACGATTGCGCGTTGGATTTGTTCGGAAGGTAAGAAATGGACTCAGACATAAGTTTAAAATAAAATAAAAATGTTTGAGTTCTTATTTTAATATATTTAATATATCATTCAATCGAAACGTTTTTAAAAAGTAACATGTGATGGTCATTAATTGATCTCATGATCAGTATAAACCCGTTTATGATAATTGATAACTGTTTCTCTTAAAATTTTTTCACTTAATTAAAAAATTATGAATCTAACAATTTGAAATTCAAATTTGAAAAAAGTTGTTAGTTTTAAAATATAATATAGAGATAATTCATACGTTATCAAAAAAGAACTATTTTTTCCTTAAATTTAAGACTCTGTTGTAATTATGTAAATTTATAAAGCTATAAGTTACATGTATTGCATTACTTTCAATGCAAGATTGACTGCAACAATAGCAAAGTGTTACAAAGTGCAGTATCTCTTTCTTGTTTAAACTTGAAGACATGCTAATCTATTGACATGCTAATTCGGTAATTTATCACATTTATTTCATAGTATTGAATTTTAAATTAATAAGCTTTATATTCTTTGAATTATGCTGTCAATAATGACCATTTGTAAAATGAAGTTTGCTTAATTATATGTATCGAAGTTTAGCAAATATTTAATAATCGTTTTTATGGTAATATGCGTCTAAATAAAATCTAGAAATAGTGGCATTTTCTTTTAGTGTGTGACTGGTGTTGAGTTCGCACTGTCCTTAGACCATCTGCAGAATTGTTGGCTGAGCGATGGTCTGGTCTCAGGGCAGCAATGCAGCGATCTGCGCTCCTGGCGCCTGCTCGCCTTCCATGTTAACTTTCATATCGCTGCTGATGCAATACACGAAGTTTTCTTACGATGATAATCTCAAACTAGCCAATCCAGATGATGGTTCTGATCAATTTGACTTTATTGTCGTAGGAGCTGGGAGCGCCGGTTGTGTCGTTGCCAATCGCTTGACAGAGAATGAAAAGTGGAAAGTAAGTTATCTTTGTACTTAATATTTTTATTATTTAAGGAAAAAAAGTTAACAAATAAATAAAATTAAAAGAAATACAAGTTTTTGTATGTTTTTTACTATTGAATAGTAGTTTGAATTCGAGCAATGAAAAACTACATTATTTGGACCTATATTAATTTTGTGTATTAATTTGTGTATTATGTATTAATTTTCTAAAAATATCAATGAAAACCTAGTATATTACGCAACTACTAAACAAGGTAGGAGATTCCCACACGAATCAATTTTGTCAAAAAAGACGAGTGCGGGGATCACCTATACTCACAAGTGGCGTATACTATTTTCCTGATAAGGCGAGAGAAACTTGATATTTGGAGTCTTTTTTGCATAAGCAAAATATCACCATCCTTAAAAGTTTAAAATAACAATACTTAAAAGTTAAAAGCACAAAAATTAACATGGTTGTATGTAATGTTTTGTACAGGTTTCAAATTAATAGTAACATAAAATTTCAGGTTCTCTTGTTAGAAGGTGGCGATGAAGAACCAATAATTTCAGATATTCCTGGTTTGATGACCCTTTTAAAAGGGACTGATCTTGATTATGGTTATAAAACGCAGCCTGAAGCTAATGCGTGTGCCACATTACCAAATAAGGAATGTCAGTGGACGCGTGGTAAAGTAATGGGTGGCTGCAGTTCACTCTACAGTATGCACTTTGTTCGTGGTAATAGTTGGGATTACGACAACTGGGCAAGACTTGGTAACCCTGGTTGGAGTTGGAATGATGTGCTACCATATTTCAAGAAATCTGAAGATTTAAGGGTTCCTGAAGTGAGTTTTCTTTTCTTATTCAATGGGCGCTGAAAAAATTTTCTGCTTTATAAAATTTTTAATTTTCTTAATAAGAATTAATTTATTTTTACGTATACTAAATAAATAATAATAAAATCGTAATTCTGTAGGTTTTGGAAAGACATCCATTCTTCCATGGTACCGGTGGATATCAGACAATTGAAGGTGCCGAGTATTTCGATGAAAACGCCAAGGTCATCTTGAAGGGCTGGAAAGAAGTTGGACTTCGAGAAATTGACTACAATTCGGGATACAATTTAGGTACTTCCAGAATGCAGTATGCTACTATCCGTGGGTCACGGCAAAGTTCTAATGGCGCCTTTATTCGACCTATTCGTGGAAAACGCCAAAATCTTACTGTTCGTACGAATTCTTGGGTCACCAAAGTTATCATAGATCCTGCAACTAAACGAGTCACTGGCGTAGAATATAAGACTGCCGGTTCAAATGAGATCAAAAAGGCTTATGCATCGAAGGAAGTAATTCTTTCAGCCGGTAGTTTGGATACTCCAAAATTGTTGATGGTGTCTGGTGTAGGTCCAGCTGATAATCTCAAAGAATCGGGAATAAACGTTATTAAAGAATTGCCAGTAGGCAAGAATCTTCACAATCACTTTTCCATTACACCTCTTCAAGTCTCTGTAACCAATAAGTCTGAACCATTCAGCATCGAAAAGTTGCAAAATGATGTACTTTACTGGCTTGCCACGCATTCGGGTCCAATGTCGGTCAATACGTTTATGGATAATATTGCTTTCCTGAAGACCTCACATGAGAAAGAGCCACATCTTCCAGATATTCAGGTTGGATATATTAAATACAAGTATGACGAGTCTATCAAATCTAGCCGTTTTCTTCTTCCCTACTATGACGGGTTCATGCTTACTACTTTATATCTCGCTCCCAAAAGTCGTGGATATTTAGAGTTGAATACCACTGATCCAGTAGGAAGTCAGCCCGTGATACACGCAAATTACTTCTCCAATCCCGAAGATATCAAGGCCATTGCTGAAGGTGCAAAACTAACTAGACGGTTAGTTGACACTGAAGCTTTTAAGGAGGCAGGTTTTGTAGCCAAAAGGGGTTATGGGCCCCTTTGTGATCACTTGGAATTTGAGTCATTCGAATACTATGAATGTCTTGCAAAAAATCATACGGGCATCATTTATCATCCAGTAGGAACTTGTAAGATGGGCCCAAAGAACGATCCTGAGTCAGTAGTTGATTCTAGGTTGAAGGTCATTGGTATTGAAGGATTGAGAGTTATTGATGCCTCGATAATGCCTGTCTTGACGAGAGGTAATACGCATGCACCTACAGTCATGATAGGTGAGAAGGGTAGTGATCTAATCAAACAAGATTGGGGATATAAAATTTAGACTCTCAGATAGAAATACAATTTTACATTAATTAGAGTGATAATTAATCGAGATCAGATACTATTAAATAGTACATAACGTAGAAGACTTACGTTACGAAGTATTATATGTGTATATTATCTTATTCTATGAAACATTAAGAGGATTTAGAACTTCCAAATAAAGAATACTATTAATAATATTTATAATATATTTAAAAACTTGAAAGGTGTTGTCAATGTCTTTTATTTCTTACCTTTATATAAGCTCAAAATCAACCAATAAACCATTATTCCTGTCTCGTAAGCTTTAGCAGCCTAAAGTTATTGACTAAAGTTGTTTGTTGAGGAAAAATTTAACTTCATTATTAATGTTCATGCTACATATATATATGAAATTCTAAAAATTAAAATATTTTAAATTTTTTATCAATAAATCATTATTCATTTACAGAATTAATAATTTTATCCTATAATTTTATTCATATATTTGAGTCGTTTTTCTGTAATAATCTCTGCACTTGCTAAACGTCTAACTTAATAAATTAGATCAGAATTTAATTTAAAAAATTTTGGAGCATATTATTCTGTAATAGATTTTCTATTGAAATATAAAATAAAAAGATCGAGTTTTCATATCATTAACAAATTTCCTTTACCGATTTGTATAATGTTATATAAAAAGTTATTTAAATCTTTTTTTTTAAATCTTTTAAATTTATGTTTAAAAAATTGGTACATTAAAAATGTAAAGAAATATTTTAAAAAATCAATTTGATTTATATTAAATGTATCACTCTTAATTAAAATTATTATAAAACAATAAAAATTACTTTAGCATAATTAAGAACTCATTAATTATAAATTAGAAAGCGATTTTTTACAAAATTGCTCAAAGACATATGTACTTAATAGTGCGTAAATATAATGACTAAGCAAAGTTTAGAACTATTTGAAATTATCTGACTTAATATCTTTATTTAAGTTTAACTGCGATTTACTTTTCTTGTTCAAGTTATCAAATAATTTGATTATCAAACACTGTTGCTTCCCAGTAAATTGATAATATATGTGTAAAATTTATTTAACCTAATTAAAGCTATCAACATAATTTCTAGTATTAACAGTATATTTTGACTAAAAATTATCTTTGATTGTATATATATCAGATCATAATTTCCATTTATGTACTTATAAATTTGTACGGCGAAGCTACGTTCGAGTCCTTCGTATCACAAAGCTAGTATTTACCGCTGGTATCGTCTTTGTCCTCCCATCAGTCGATATCTTGCACACTCGGCGCTCGCTTGCACCGCCTCCTAACCCCCCTATAAACGTGTAAACACGAAAGGAGCAAAAGACGCTAGTTTGCGCCACGCACACCTGACCGAGTTTAAGGTGAACCTTTCATAGAAGAAGTCGAAGCAATAAAAAGATTTTAGTTTTAGCTGTTTTTAATGGCTAAATTTATAACTGCGATTCCTTTATTTTCTACTCATTTTTTAAGAAATTTTCAATAATTTTGACAATTAACTACAACTCTTCTTAAAATCTACGAAGGTTTATTTCGCCTGAAAAGTGCAATGGCATTCAAATACTTACTTCATCACACTACAAATAAATATATTATTAATAACTAAACCTTTTACCAAAGATAAAATTCAAGGAACAAATTAAAAGTACCTCTGTTTCTCATTCGAAAAAAGAGTAATTCGTTGAACAACTGCACTTGAGAGAAAACCCAAAAGACCAAAACTCTTACCAACAATCTTACTAACGTCCCTCTCTCTCATCACACCCCTCCTCTCTCTCTCACTCTCTCGACCTCCGTCAACTTACGAAAAGTTAAAGAGAGAAGGAGAAAGAGGAGGGGGGGGGGGAGGGGTTAGCCAAGTGGAACGTAAGACACGGCACTCGTTCGTGAGACAGAGGCCCTGCGCGCGCGCGCGCGAAGTCGAGTCCTCCTCGTCGCTCGGGAACGAGGCTTCTTACGGCAGCCTCGAGAAGACGTCGCGTACCGAAAAAGAAGCGACGGCGAGCAGATTACGCTTCCCCGGCCTTTGGAGGATCATCAAATTAGCGGGAGAGTGGTGTCTTTGAGGGCGCGCGCTCGCGCAAGCGTCTCCCTCGTTTTATACTCTCGCTCTCTCGCTTTCTCTCTTCTGCGCTCTGAAATTACGCTTGCGCGAGCCTTTTGCCAGAGCGCGGAATACGGCTGCTGCTCTCCGCTGCTCTGCTGCTAGCGAGCGAGTCTCTCGAGTGCGCTGGGGCTGCGCGCGTTTGCGGGAGGAGAGGCCTCTTGTCTTACCGGCTCGTCCACATGTGCACGCGCGAAGCTCTTTTTTTTTCTCTTTCGAGCTCTGTGCAATGGAGACGGTGTAATGCTCGGCGGAAGGCTGCTTTTTCAAAACTGTTGTCATACTTTCTGTTTAATGCTTTATACTAGTTTTGATCAGTTTTTTAAAATAAGTTATATGTAAGGTTCAGTAATCTCAATAATAATTAAAGTTTTGTAATATTTAAAAAAATTTACTATGATTATATATCGATCCTGTTATTAATTATGTTGCGGTAGCTATTGGGATCTTCTTCGTACAAGTTTGATGATGTTACCGTCTAATTATTTACAATTAGCTAGGTCCAAAGAGATAACATGGCAACTGAGTATCATTGAAAAGAAAAAAGAAAAAAAAATATAACACCGTTTGGTATAACCAATAAATTCTTTATCAAATTTATCCGAATTTGTCATTATCACAAGAACTATAAACTAAATTATAGTATAAATATAAGATCATTGACATTCTTATATTAAAGAAATATTTTATTTTCTTGCGACTATAAAGATCTCCTAAGAAGTAAAGGGGTCGTGTAAAAAGACGAGCACGCGAATAATGTTATTTCTTTGAAAACTTGAAAGATCCCTTGGTGACCCTAATCGCACCCTCGCTCATCTTTCGAGACATAACTGTAAGCTGGGCGCATTCGGTATCTGATGTTACCATGCACGGCAGGTAGTACAGGGGAAATTCGACACCTTTCAAGGCAGTGTACCAGTAAACATCAATTTTTTTATGTAAATATGAAGTCAAGTGGGTTCTTTCAAACGGTAACGGGTAGGGTAATACATGTTTTTGAAAGTTGCTTGAATAGGCAGTACAGGTGCGTTGAAAATACCGTTTGAATTTTTTTTAAACTTTGGTGAAAAAGGAACAGAAATATTTCTTTCCAATACATAAATTTTAAACATATATGAATGACCGCAATATCCTCGTAATGTAGGAAGTTTGTGGACGTAATCTTCACAATAGAGAAACTGAATTTTCTGGAGATCGAGACCGAATTTTTGGCAATCTCGCAGAGTTGGCAAAATTACGAATAGATATGTCGCTAACAATACTCATCACTGGACTTGTAACAATTCGATTCTTCACAAAGAAGAAGATATAATACCTGATATTGAACTAGATTCCTTTGCGTACTTAATTTTAATAATAAAAGATGTTCCTCGAATTGGGTCGTCCTACTGCAGTCCAAGCAAATCTCATTTACCATTTTTTTAATCCATCCCGGATTCCAACCTCACAGCGTTACATTGCAGAGCCAACTATTCCATCTCGACCCACGCTATTTTCGTAGTTTTTCGCACGGAGCCTATCCTGACTCGCCAGCGCAGAAAGGAAGGCGGCAGCGGCGGGTCAGCGGCTCAGCCGAGTGTATAATGGGGCTTGATTGCCGACTTCTAATCTGGCTCTCTCTCTCTCTCTCTTTCTCTCGCAAACAGACGGTTCGGCTTCCAACCCCTCACCCTCTCGGCCACCCGATAGAAATGACCCGAACGGGCTTGTCGTCACTTCGAGGGAACCAGCACATGCGGGCGCATGCGATCGATGTATGCGCATAGGGTTTGGGCAGGTTATGCCAGTGTACTGGAGCCTGATTTGAAAACTGATTCACGTAATGTGAAACGTTGAAACAGGGTATGAGAGCTTTGGATTCTCAATAATTTGAGTACTACCAAAGTGATTTCAATGAAATTCGCACAAAAGTTTTATTTATTTTTATTTCCATATTATTGAAGGTATGATGGCAGCAACAATAACGTTACAACTATTATCCGGTGTAAATTTTGTGAAATAAAAATTGTATGAAGCTATAATTTGATTCTAACAAGACTAAATTGTTAAAAAAATTATCCTTAAAAAGTCTTGCAGGCAGCAAGATGCTTTAAAAGATCAAATGGAAGCGACAAAAACACGCTCCCTTCTCTTCACGCAGCCAGAAGCTTGGAAAGCTCGGAATATGAAATACGAAATAGCGCGATCATTACGGTAATGCAAGTCGGAGACATTAAAGGCAATGAAAGAAAAGAGCCGATGGTAGTGGTAGCCGTGTGTACAGATAAGGGCACATCTGGTCCGCGCGAGGGACACGATGCAGCCGCCGCATTGTCGGTAATAGTCGCTGGCACGGCACCAGCCCATGGAGCAGCCCAACGTTTGAAAAATAAAATTCAGATTAAGGTCTACGGCTGCTCCTTAAGACAACGCAGATACGTGCTTAAGATTTTTTACGGATGATTATCGGAGCAGGAGTTGTTTTATGGCTTTCAAGAAATGGTTTTTCAGTGTTGGTTAATGAAAATCTTTTGATTAGTTTTTAACAGAACTGTTGAAGACAAGTTGAAGAAATTAATAAACTTACATCTTTTTGTTTTAGATTTATTCGTAATTTTCATGAATTGATTAGTTCTATCAAAGGGTTGATCACTTTTGTAAGTTGGTGTACAAGATTTAAAGCAATCTTATAAAAAAAGTGATAAAAAATTTGATAAAAAAACTAATAAAATCACTTTTGCATCTACACGAAGTATGATTTTTATTTATTACTACATGTGTACAGTAACCAAGAAAATGAAACAACAGCATAAAGAAAACCAATACATTAAACAACAAACTTTTTCAAAGATCACTACCTTTGCTACACACACTTATCCCATAGATTCAAAGTGCCTCTTATTCAATCTTATCTTGACCAAAGCCCGCACGCCCCAGCATTATTAGTCCGCTGCGATGCATCGATATTTCAAAAGCCACATTACACTATTGCCCATAAATAACGGACGCGCGCGCCCGGGCGACGCACGCGTCATAAACCACGTAGATAAATAATATAAATTCTGAAATACCGTTATTATAAAGCCTCTCGCAGCCGGTACGGCGAAAATCCAATCAGCCGAGCCCGCGAAGATTCGCGGCGCAGCCATGCATCACGGCAGCTTCCGAGCATACGCACAATCTCGCGCGCCTGGCGCCGCATCGTTAAAGCCGTATACGTACGTCTAAAAGAAAGAGGAAGAAGAAGAAGCCGCGGGGCATCGATCGCATCGCGCCGCGCGAGGAAAACCGTAAATATTTGAAGAATTCGTGATAAACGCGAGGATGGACGGCTCGAATTATTTGCACAAGCCTCGTGGTTTTTTGCAGCTAATTAGGCCGCCGGCTGATTTTAATCGTGTTACGTCTGCGTCTCTGGTTGCGAGTAGTAAATCGTGGAGGAGGTTTTTGGGTCTGGACGGGAATGACGACGGACAGCCAGGACTGATAGCGCGCTCGCTCTCTTTTATCTCTGGCTTTTGTTTTATCGTTTTAGAGAAGCGGGGCTTGGAGTTTCTTGAAGTTTTGATTATGGCTTTGGCTTGTATCTTTTATTGCAGAGATAATTATAAGTATTTATGTATAGGTTGCATTACTTATCTTGATTATTAAAAGAAGAACTGTTGGTTTATTAATTAGTAAGGATTCGTTAAATAGTTATTAAAAGTTTTAATGTCATTATATTAATTATTCACTAGTTAATAATAAGTGAGCTCTGCTATTTACGGTTTAATATAATTATCTTGGTCTTATTTTAAGTGACATATACATAACTGGTTGTGTCAAAGATCATTTGCCGCAAAACCGCAGTGTTTCTCTGAAGGAAATTCGGAATGAAGCCATATTTACACTCATATTCAATTGTAGGATACAAAAACAGGTTCAAAGCTTATTATAAAAATAAATCAGAACTTTCTCCTATATACTTATAAATTTACATAAACATTCAAACTTTTCCATTTTTAATCGCATACCAGTCGTCAGTATAGTCAATGAACTCTCAAAAAAATACATTCATTAACCAAAACAAAATTTCCAACCCATTTATCCATGTTAACAGGATATAATTTACATCTCCGTTACGTCGATGCACGTTAGCGCTTACAAATCCATCCGCTCTTTTTCCGTCTCAGCTGCAATGCTCTCGAGGTGACAAACTGCAGGGCGCGATATATATATATTTCTCGGGTCGCCTCAAAGGAACCGGCGTTAGCGCGGGGGTGTGCCAAGTCAGTTATCCACCGTCAACGCCAGCGCCGAAACGACCGGGCGCATTACGCCTTTAGCTCGCTTGTTTTATCGCCGCCGTTCGTCTTCGGGGCCGCGGATCCCTCAGTTTGAGGAGGGAAGCTCGGGCTGATGATATGCGCGATCGCGCCAAATTATCCTCCTTCCGCTTGCGTTTTGTCGCACGGAACTCGGGCCTTAAAAAGTGATTATCGTTTAGACGTTGTGAAATGAATAATATTATTCCAATTCGTAATATTTGGAATAATAGTAAATAATGTTTTTATTTGTTTTTAATGTATTGCCAATATTTATGGTTTCTAGTCTCTTTTTGTACTAGATTATTGGCGTAATCATATAAATTTTCACAAGCATTAGAGTAGATTTTTTAATAAAACTAGAAGTCTGAGATAAGCTCTGAATTTTATTTAAATGAAAATGAAATCTGGAAAATTCTAAATTACGTATCACTATATTACTTAAAATAATGTTAATGTATTTTTTTAAATTTTAAGGATTTCGTAATTAATAATGTCTTACAAATACCGTGAGTCAATTTAAAATTTTTTTATTTAAACAACAATAATCAAATACCAATCTATAAGACGCAGTTTTCCAACTCACAATCGCTTTGTAAAGCAGCGTCGTCTTGGTTCTCGATTTAGCTCGCTCCCCGAAACACTTCATCTACGGTCTGCTTATACAACGTTCGATCGGTGCGATTGCTCTTGAAGAGCATTAATCGGCTGCAAGCTCGGGCGAAAAGTAATATTCGATTTGAAAGTAAAAACACAACCCTGGGGCCTCTGCAAGTCTAATGGGGGTAGAAAGGGGGTTCTCTCTCTCTCTCCCTTTTCTCCTCGCCTTACGTTCTCGTAACTTTCCTTTATATCACTCCATAACTCTTGCCCTCCCTCCTCTCTTCCATTCTCTTTCGGCTTCTTTACCCTCTTTCTCTTTCTGTCTGTCTTTATTCCAGGGTGAGAGTGCGTGCGGCTGCTTTCTCTCTCTCCTTCTCTCCTTTCTCTTTCTCTTTCCTTTGTATAATCAAAACTCTTGAACAAATTTTCATATTGTTTGCGATTCAATTGGACGGGCAATTTCCGTGTCGTCTTTGAAAATGTCTTCCGCTTTTAACCCATCGACTCGCTCTCCTTGACTTTAGAATGCGAGTTTGCGTGACCCGTAGCAGCTTTGTTTTTGAATATTTTTTCTGTTCCTTTTACCTGCGTCCTCTTTTTATTTGTGGTTTCGCTAATTGCTTTCGAATTTGAAGGGCCGGGTCGTAAAGAAGGTCGAGTACGCCAAGCCGGGGTTTTGACAAGATTTAACTATTAAAATGGCATATTTTTATTCAAACTCGAGGATTCTTTTGCATTGCGTTTCAGTTTCTTTTTCCCCCAAGTTTCAAACGATTCACTGGAACTTTTCATTTGACGAATTGAATTTTCATGTTTTTGAATTAAAAAATAAGAGAGTGATGCTTCTTCTGTTGCAGCTTGAAATTTGCATAAAAATTGAAAGTTATACAACATCTGTAGCCTATTCAATTTTTTGTAATAATAAATAATTATTATTACCTTATAAAAAATATCTGAAAGATTTTTTCAAATTTTTTTGAATAACTTAAATAAGTAATCATGATAAATTTTAATTAAACCAAATAATTTATGTGAATAAATTATATATTTTAAAAGGGCGAAAACTAATTTAAAATTTACATATTACTTATAAGACAAGAAAATACAAATACTCTCTATTCAATAACAATCAAATCTCGCCATAAATTTTTCACTAATTACTTTCCAACTCTGCCGTCACAACCCAAAACAATCTGCAAAACCTAAAATAACTTTAACTACTTCAATTTTAAAATCCCCGGCTATCAATCAGCAGAATCTTGCCAATCCAATCCCGTCCGACTAATAAAACCATCACCTTATCCCTCGAACTTCTAGTCGAAAAACGAGCGCTCTAAAGTTCGCCCGTGCGCCAGATGTTGGCGAATCTACGAGGCAAAATAGCCGACAGCGGCTTGCATCTCGCGCGAATGAAGTGCTCCTACTCGGAAACGATCAGACGCCGGCTGCGCACACATGTGCACCGCCGCGACGCGCACGTGCGTACGTGTTCGGTGCGCGCGTATATAGCCGTGAGCCAAGATGTGCGTGGATTATTGACGATCGACTTGCTGGCTGAGGTGCTTCTTTGAAGAGGCGAACGAGCCGATTAGATGGGTGAGGTGACGTTTCACGGAAAATTTTCTGGATAGTAGTTGAGTATAGTATTTTGAATGGGGTTAGAAGGAGGAGATGTTGTGCAGGTAGTAAAACTGACGTGGATTTGTTATGTGGATCTGTTTCTTCATGTTTCTTCCAAATATCATCCTATTAAAATCGATGAAGTAATTGATTATTAATCTACACTCAGATTAAATAATAATTTAACACATTGTGCATTCATTATAACATATAATAGTGTCTTCCTAAACTTATCTTTTTCTACTTACAAGTAAATTTTCGCCCTTTAAATACTATTATTTTATGCATTATTAGTATTTGACTCATTGAAAGTACATTAAATTATTATAGGACTAATTTTTCCAATACCTAATTATCTGCAAGTTATCTCATAATATAGAAAAGATTATGTACATTTTTAATTGATTAGTGAATTTATCGTTTGAGGTACTTTTCTATGTACATTTTTTTGTATTTAAGAAGAATAATGGTATTTAATGTTTTTATTATTCTAAAAATAGAACACAATATTAATCAAAAGTTTCAGAAACTTTACATTCAATAAATTTTACAATGAACACTACGTTATGAACAATAGTATAAAATTGTTTTGTAAATTGTACAATTTGTTTTTTAATTTGACTAATTGAAGTTGTAATATTTTTGAAAGTTTTTTCTAAAGGTACATAAAAAGTAATCTAAAAAATTTGTACGATGCATGAATATTGATCAATTTTAGATAACTTTTTATTGAAGAATATTTTTGTAAAATAAAAATAATAATAAACTACAGCCCTTTGTTTTAAACAAAAATACAATACAAATTTTGAAAAATTTTACAAAACTTTTTATAGAAGAATAGTTTTTAAAATAAAATAAAATATAAATACAATCCTCTATTTTACATAAAGATTTTATTTGAATAAAAATGTTAAAAATAAATATATTACAATTTTTGGTCACGGTTGTAAAGGACAAAACGGATCTTTTTTGGAATTACTTAAATTTATTTGTGCATTTCGTCCTGGGTCTATCTGCTGGCCTCATCAGTAAGGCAATGTAGACAGACCCTGCCTTAGACGCCGAAGAAAATACGAAAAACTGTAGATGTTTAGGTCAAGACTGTAAACGTAGACAAGATCGTATCTATCTGATACAAAAAAAATGACTATAAAACAACGAACCATTTTTTAAAAATCATAAGCCACAATAAATACTGAGTAATAATAAAATCCGATATCACTTTATTTGATAAATTGTCACTAATAATTTCCATACAAACTAAAATTATACCTATCCTCAAAGACCATCACCGCTTACACCGACTTTCTCAAAAACTCAAATCGCCCAATTATAAGGAAAAAACCTATCCCCAAACCTCCGTTGGCTAAACAGAAGGAAAAACACGCAAAAGAGAGCAAGAAGCTGGCAGATGCGGAAATGGAGTGAGCTCGCGACATAATGCGCGTGGTACACCGCGGCACTTCCGAATTGCTTTCATTCTCTCTCTCTCTCTCTCTCTCTCTCTCTCTCTCTGTCTCTCTCTCTCTCTTTCTCTCTCTGTCTCTCTCTCTCCCTCTCTCTCTCTCACGGGTGGCCGCTAGCGCAAAATCTCCCAGCGTATTTGCATTCCCCGCGGCCACCGCGTGGAAATTAATTGCGTACTTGCGCGCGCCTGGCAAGCTCCGGAAATCAAAGACACTTTCGGACGTCGCTGCACACTGGGAATGCCGGAGGGAGTTGTTATGGGGAAAGTTTAGGCAGGAGGGGGGCGTGATGGCATTTTTTTTTTCAGGTGAAAGCAAAGGCATGTACGTGTTTCGACTATTCTTATCGCGACTTTTATGCTTTGAGCGAAGCGGTAATTGTAACTGCTTATAGTGATGTTATGAATGTTTGTGTTGGGTATCGGTGTACGTATTTGAAGCGCTGTTTTATATGGATTATTATGTTTTAAATGTAATAACTGATAGTAAACTGCTAGAGGTTACAAAGTAAGATTTGATAATTTAATTACAATAATTTCTTCAATTATAATTTGTTTGTTAAAACTTTTTCTAAACGAATACAATTTTTCTTAAAAACGGATAGTTTTTCTTTATTAAAAATGTTGATTAACGTAAACGTGTTTTTATGTAAATTATAAGTGATAACATATTTTGAATTTTTATTGTTAAACATTATTTATTAAAAAA
The DNA here is from genome assembly GCA_030522685.1 of Eupelmus azureus. NCBI lineage: Eukaryota > Metazoa > Arthropoda > Insecta > Hymenoptera > Eupelmidae > Eupelmus > Eupelmus azureus. Next base: position 86,744 of record JAPYZA010000012.1, on the reverse strand, counting down.
ACCAAAAATAAAATACTATTGTCCAATCTAAATAAAATACTATTGCGATGTATTATGGTACAACCCCTATAAACGTGTTCTTAGCTGGACACGTTGCAACTAGATACGTTTTACGCGAAGATAGATGAGGATACTTAAGCCGGTAAGGGTTTAATTAAGCCAACTCGTTAAATGTATATTAGCACGGAAATGCAGATCTCTTGTTTTGAGAGAGATTATTGCTTGTGAATAAATTAGGAATAATATTTGGTTTCACTGAATTTCGTTTTGAAATAGTTTATTTAATTAGAATAATTTTTTATTTTGTCTTAAAATTTCCTTAGATGCAAGAAAAATTTATTTAAATTTTTACGTCTTTTTTTGGTACAATCCATGCGAATAGCCAAAACAAAATTAAAATTTATTTAAATTTAATTACGACTACTTAAATTAATACAATTAATCGCCACCATATCAGTTTCTTTTACGACTAATCACTTTTCAGTTTATTTTTGCCACCAAGCGGATCCAATCCTATTATTTATGCTGATCGTTGCCACGAATTCAATTAACCAAAACCACATTCCGTATCAGTTAAAATCTTTGCTCACTCGAAAAAGTGCGTGTAAAGACTCCCTTCGGCGCCGCAATTAAAATTCCCCGACGACATCGTCCGGCGAAATTCAAGGTCGTAATCTCTCTATGGATCGATATCCTCAACCAGGCCTCCGGCTGACTTTTTCCAAATAGAATTAATATCTCGTCGGAGCTCTCGAGTCACGAAAACGTGCGGATGACACGCGAGTAAGCGGGCGCATGCGCCGGATCGAAATCGAATCTCTCGCTCGGCGCGCACGTGCGCGAAGAAAAACAATCGACTTCGCAACGTGAGCCCCGGCCCGTGCAGCCGAAAAATGCGGGGGTGGCTCGTCTGCGCGAGTGGCCTTTTATTTTTGTTTATCTTGCGGGCTTACTGTTTGTCGCGCGATTTTCCCGGCTTTCCGTGCCGCTGATCCGAGCAAGTCGCGCGAGGCCGACTGTTTGGCGGTCAAGTGCTTTTGACTTTTTCATGGTAGCTACTCGAGTGCTTTTAAATGGCTGTTTACTGTGGTTTAAGAAGTTATTAAGAGTTAGTCTGTATTTGTAGAATGCTGCAAATTTTCCAAATTTTTAAAACAATTTGCATCAATTTTTTCGCAGTATCTTGTTAAATTATGTAAAAAGGTAAATTTTCTTATTACAAGAATATTTAGTTATTCAAAGTAACGTAAAAAATTCTGAACTTCACTCTACATACTTCCGCGAAGATAAATTTTTGTAATACACCCTTCAACATATTAAGCCTTACACGTCCTCCCGGCCATTAAAAAATTATACGACGAGCAGGCTCAAGTTAAGCCACCCTCAATCCTACGCATCCAACCACCGGGTGTGCAACTGACGCCTGTCAATATTGCACCCTGCGTACGCTAACGACTTTTTTAACGACTGCCCCCGGCGCAACTATTTTAATTAAAAAAAAACTCTTGGCGTACCTGGTTACTTATAATAAACTCAAAGCGGCTCAGCGGGCGCATAAATATTCACGAGGCAGCCTGCGCCCCCAGCTCGTCTATTAGATAAAAGAAAAGTAATTTCGCCGGCTGCTTGCTCGCCCCATCGGCGCGAATTAAGCTTTTCGCGAGAGCCAGTCGCGAATGCCGGAGGCTATAATCGCCAGGTCGGCGAGGTGCAACGCTCGCGTAATCGAATAAGTCGTTTGCGACGGATTAACCTTTTGATGGTCGCGCGACGAGGGTTTTTGAGGGACTTCGAGAATCCCGCTACTCGTATACGGGGAAATACGGTCGATCGGAGTAGTTCTAGTTTTTCTTTCATTGTTTTTGTTTGCGCTTGGTTGGACATGGTAAGCGAATCGATTATCGTCGAGTGACTTGAAGTAGGTTTTTCAGTTTGCGAAAGTTTCATTCGCGATGTTGTGGGTTTTTATTTATTTTGGCGCGAGGAGTTGGAACTGATTTTGCTTTTGTGTGTTTTTTCTTAAAGTATATTTATAAGACGATTTTTTGCAAACTTATATAAAATTTACATGTTTTATCGTAATTATGTAATAATGAAATTTTGTGTTTTCTTTTGTTACAGGTGAGTACGAGAGAAAATCAAATAGTTTCATAGAGCTAACAAGTGGGTAACGTAATATTGAGAATTTTTCCACAAATTGTAACAACGTAACAATTAAACACTATGATTTATTAGTACTTCAATTACACATTTCCAAACAGAAAACCTCATCGCATCTCGATCACATTAAAAAAGTGTAAATCAATAACCGATTTCCCACTAAAATATACATACCCCTGGAAAAACTCGCAATTCTGCCAACAGCCGCGAGGTCGATAGCGAAAAAATCACGAAACTCGCCTTCACAAAAGCCCGGCGCGGCATCGAGATTGCGCCTCCACCTCCGTATATTTCAGCATCGGCCGGCGCCGCTGCTGCCTATAATCCCGAAGGATTTGTCGTACATATGTCCGGGCGCTGCTGCTGGCTCTTTCCCCTTCCGCAGAGGCGCGTGCTGTCCTCGGACGCGGCCTGGTTCGATGTATAGGCGAGAGCCGGCGGCCGCCGAATAAATTCGGAGCCCCACGGCGAAAGACGAATGCCAACGCGTGCGACGATGATTTCTGATACACCCGAGGCCATTGCTTTGTGGTGTAACGGGAGAGCTGGAATTTGGAAGCGCGGAATTAGGTTGTAATGTGTGGGAGGTTCTGATTAGAGCTGATTGATAAGTTTTCGAGGAGGGGTAGTAAATTGTATGTAGGATAAATAATAATTTTAACTGAATTCTGTATAAGTAGATCCAGACGGGTATAGCACGCCATTATATAAAGAGCTATGAAAATGGAAAATCGATTTATATTTCATAATGATGTTTTAATGAAACTCTACTTTATTTTGTCTGTAACATGCTATTTCATTTTATTTCACAAAAGGATGGTAATTTTGTTGCTACAATTGTGTGCTTCCCCTTGTTTACACTTTTTCGACTTCACAAAGAATGGAGCTCATATAACATGTTTAAATTGCACTGCGAACAAAAATTTCAATTTCCCGCTCAATCGCACCGCAAATAAAAGCAACGAGCCTCACGCCGAGAAATCGTCCAATTTAGTACAAAACGTCGGTCAAAGGCCTCGGTCGGTCAAATGCAATTTGTTTCCTCTTGTATTTCGCTCTCGCTGCTGACAAAAACATGCGCCATGCTAATAACAAAACGAGTCGATACTACTGCTAAATAGCCCGATGATATAGTTTAAGGAGTAGCTGTTGGATGAAATAAAGTTGCGGTAAAAATTGATGAGAGACATTATATAACCTAATTTAATAGCTGATTTGCTTTGGAATACTCAAGATTTCTTACAAAATTTTGCCGCAATCTTAAATTTTGAATCCAGAAAATTACAAGTGAGTTTTACTTTGCGCACTGGCTTTTCAACCGACTTCGAAAAAGGAAGAAGTTCTTAATTAAATCTTTCTTTTTATGTATGTTCAAAGATTATTTAATTACTCGACGAATATACATATGAAATTACCGGACGAAATTACGGATTGTAATATCAGTACTGAAATGCATATGTTCAAACTTTAAAAAACAAAGTAAAAGACTATTTTCGAAAAAATAAATGAAATGACATTTAAAATCGCACTAAAATGTATAAAATAATCGATAAAACTGTTTTTTAAGTCGGTGCCGTATTTCAGAACCGTATTTGAAATGAAGAAGGCGTACTTACTAGCCGTGCTCACGATGGCTCTTGGTGTTGTATTTCCAACTTCAGTTCTTCTTCTGAAAATTGTACTTAAAAATACGGCGCGAACTTCAAAAAGGTTTTTATCAATTATTCATACTTTTTATCGTTTATTTCATACTTTTTAATACATTTTGCGAAGTAGGTTATTTTCATTATTATTTTGGATAATAGAAGTGGAAACTTTCAATATCTTTTAGTTGGTACTCTGCATTTGATTAAAATTGCACTGAAATTCATGTATATTTATGTTTATATTTATACATACTGATATTTGATTCAGTTATTCGAGAATTTTATATCGTCCAGTTAATTATGATTTACTAAAAATTTTTCGAAAGTAAATAGCGATTAGATTTATACTTTATTATATATTTACTTTGCCATTGACTTTAATTTGATATATATCGTAAAATAAAATTAGTTTGTTAATAGCCTTATGCATTTTTGGAGAAAATTTAAAACTTGATTATCGAATATGGCGATAAAATTATCCTATTATTTATGCTGATCAAATTTGAAGAAGAAATTAAACTAATTACTATAAAACTACTGTTTTTATAAAAAGATTGGGGTAGAACAACTTTTATAGATGAAAATAAAATAATTTAAAATCATTTATTATAGTACTTATAAAAGTAATTGAAGAATTTTATAAATATTTTCATAGTTAATTTTTAAATTTTATAAAATTAATTCGTTTTACTATACTTATAAAAGCGAGTGTTTTATGTTCATATAACAAAATTATCCTAAAGTAAAACCAAAGTCTCTTGGAAGCGCCGTAAAACAGCCATTAAAAGTGTATTTCCGCACGCGAGAGCCCCACCTCGTCCATTAAGCACTCCTCGAAAATATACGTGTATACGTTCCAAGCTTCTAAATCGGCCGATCGATCGATCAGCGCCCGTAAAGTAAAATCGGCGCGGCCAAAAATCACAGCTCGTGCGCTCACTTTGCATTCCGTCGCCGCAGCGGCTTATCTAATTCGAGCAGCTGCGGGCCAGCTGTACTCTAAAGAAAGAGAAAGGGAGAGCTGATCGACTGGCTGGCTAATAAGCGAGCGCGAGCGCGAAAATAGTTTCGCGGTGAAATGACGTCAGCCGCGAAAGCGAAGTCGAGTGCTTGGACTAGCGTGAGGACGAGGTAAGATTTTAGGATTTATAGTCCGAGGCTTTTTGACCTTGCACTGTTTGGGTCATCGAGATAGAAGATTTAGCTAGGGATTGTTTTGTATTATATAATTTCTATATTCATTTTAAAATAGTAATATTATTGTTTATATTTACTTTTACAGTCTCTTAAAATGAATGTGATAAAATGACAATAATCTTGCTTCTTATGCTGTATTTTTTTTTTCATTTTAAAAGATTTAGCGAGATTACATAAATTTTATAATATAAAAAAAAAAAATTTTTTTAGTAAAAATATAAGATACTCAACTACTCTGGTATAAAATAAACAAGCCAAAATGGTCTGTTGGCCAGCGCCCGGTCAGCGGTTACTGGCCATCGATTGTGGTAAAAGTTGAGCATTTACTGGCCAATGATTACTCAAAAGACATTCTTAATTAATTAAATTAAATAACCTCAAATATGTAGTCTTTCAACATGTAAAAATGGCATTACATAATAAATATATTTGCTTATCGCGCTTAATAATTCTACCGACATAAAATTATAAATGCAGACTTTAGTACATACGTCGATATGTACATCGATTGTGTGCGTCCGCGCGCGTGTGTGTGTGTGAGAGAGAGAGAAATTCTGCTTAAAGTATATCCAGAATTTTAATGTGGATCGACTCTGAAATTCTACCTAATATATGTTCCATTTTCTACCAAATATTTTAAAATTTTTACATCTACTTTACTTTAAGAATTATTTTTCAGAATTCAATTTAAGACGATCATTTTTTTAATACACCTTGTAATTTCTTTGCTTTCTGATTATAGAAAATACATTAATATGGTGTTTTTTTATTTTTTAGGTCAAATTATTTGTTTTATTTTCCTTACTTTAATATCAAGTTGATCTCTACTTAACAGTATAAGTTCAGAAGTATACAGAAGTATCTATATATTAATATTGTGCTTCAATAATATTTCAAATAATTTCTGATATTTATCCCGTATCCAAAAAATTCATTATATTGATGCTCTTAATAGAAATTCCATCCATCAAACTTTTGTGTAAGCCTGCCTTTTATTTTGTCCATCTCCGATTTTTTGTTCGCAAAGCACACGTCTCTTTCTCTTTCTGTATTTTTTTTTACTCTCACACACTGCCGCGAAACGTAATATTTCCACGATACGTCCTACGGACCACCAATCTTCGCGGAAGCAATAATGGCCGTCCAGCTGTCCGTCGACTCCGTACTCCTCCCATTGCCCTCTCTTTTTGCTGGTTGTGGATTTTTCTTTCCCCTGTAAATGCTGATCAATTTTTGACCTCGGGGATAATGATGTAATGTAGAATATGTTAACGATAGCTTTATTTAGCTTTAGTATCGATATCTTTTAATGGTAATTTTTTATAGTCTTGAGACTTAACTCTTAAGGCTATAAGAATTAAATTAAATTAAAAATTATTAATTTAAAAATTTCTGCACTTAAAATCTATTGAGGTAAATTATGCCTACTAGGATTTAAAAATTGATCCGAATATTCGCATGTTTTATATTGAAATGATAAATTGCTTCTTCAAAAAAATAGGAGAGACTTAAATTAAATTTTAAAAATGTCTATACTTTGAGTATTTTCCTTAAAAGTTTAATCTTCTAAAACAGATAAATTAAGATTGATATTATTTTGCTGATAGATCACCTTATTTAATCTTTTTTCGTGGTTGAGAAAATTTAGTGAGAAAAAAAACTTACTTTGATAAGATAAATTACTGAAGGGTTTTTAAATCGTGATTAAATCAAATTAAATTTTCAATCTTGTTTTATCCACGAGTACACATCAATCACAATTTAAACGGCACTTATTGATAGAAGAACGTATATTGAAGTAATTAATTGTCTTGTTTGTTTCCTAATTTTATTATTTGATACTTCTAAAAGATGTTAGTCTTATTATATATGATTGTAAAATTAATTTCTCTGTTTCATTTATGAATTGACTTTAAGTAGATGCTATTTTAGAGAGTTTTATTCTAAGAAAATGGTCTAATCATCGTTATTCTTGGTATACTTGAAAATAGTGTAACAGAATAACGTAAAACATTCCGTGAATAATTCAAAATTTGCACGTTTTTATTTTTACAGTAATTATAAAATATTCCTTTCGAAAATCTTGAAAAACTTTATTTTGTGACGAAGAAAACACGTACCAACGTCAACCGAGATTGTAATATTACCTTCTATAAAGAAAAAGGGAAAAACATTCATAACTATAGCCCTTTCAGCAATTGGGTCATCAACCCTATGTCTCCTCGTTCCTCTAGCGTGGACGGCATTTGGTCGACGCCGATGTTTGCCTTGGTGCCATGGAATCGCCGCTCGCGCAGCCTCCGCTGTTTGAACTATAGTAATTTGAGCAAGGCTAATGAAAGTGCTGGGCAAACAGCAGTGACTCGACGACGACGGCGACGACGACGTCAAATTCCCTGGCGACGTCAGTCTCTGCCCTGTGTCTCCTCTCTTTTTTTGTAGTTAGACTCTTTTTTTCGACGCGCAGTTCGATTTATCTCACGTTTCAACGATGCTTTTTATTTCGCCAAGACAACGAGGATTTTCTGTTTGCGAGGGCTCTGTGCTGTTGAGGATAGGTGAAAGGCGCGTAGTTGAAGTGACGATGCTGGCGATGAAAGTAATTAACATGTTTTGGCTTTATAAGTTGTTGAATATTACGTTGACAGATTTTTTAATTTAATTTCTAATATTAGTATTAGAGAATGATAAATTCATCAACACTGTTGAATTTTTAAACATGATATACACTTAATTTCTAAATTTTTGGGATGGTATATAATATATATTGTGAAATAATGGCTCTCCGCGCTAGAAGAAGTGAATTTTAATTTTTGCCTGAAAATAGCCGAACAATTATTAACGTGTTAACAGTAGAGCGATCAGCCCAGAAAAATTCCCCCCCTAAATTCATTCTACCTTGAAAAAAGCCGTTTAAAGCTCATTAAATTTTCATGTCGCGGCGCTCCCAAAACTCCCTCTCTCCCTCTCTTTTCAAAAACTTCTTAATTTCTTGGCAAACGGCATAATTATGAAAATTCCATCGGCGTTACGTACTTCATCGACTTGCGCGCGCGCACTAAATCTTAAAAGTTGGGGAGCCGCTCGGCAATTTTGCCCGCGTTTTGAAGTACGCGCCCCGTGCGCACTTCTACCGGTGTAGAGAGTTTAATGGGCGATCGATGGGGAGCTAGCGGGACGTTATACTACCTCGCGCGCGCGCAAAGTCATTGGACTCGCAAGCTCGCTCGCGCAAGCGCGATCGATGTGTGTGTATGTGTGTGTGCGCCGCGGCACTTGCGGACCGGAAGTTACACGCTTTAATAACACCCTGTGCACTCCAGCGAGTAAACTTCGAGCTGTGAGAGCACAGCGGCCGCGGCAATTGTTTGCTGCGCGCCCGCTGCTTTTTTCGCTGCGCTAAGTTTCTGGGACGCCGCGAGTAGATAATCACCGGGTACGGTAAGACAAGAGCTGCTGCGATGTATTTTTTTCTTAAATTCATGTAGCTCAGAGCATCCGAATTTTCTCGATTCAGCGAACCGTTTTGGAAAACTGCAGGTATAACCAAGTAAAAAAGCTTAACCTCAAACAGCTATAAAAAAAGAAAACAGATTTCGAGAGAAAAGAATCTCCGGTCTATCCGGCGAAATAAAGCAAGGATCGCGATCGCGCGCGGCAGGAGCGGATGGATTCGATATTAAATTTTCCGCGAAGAATATCGCGCGGCGTCGCAGCTCATAGAACTTCTGGCGCAAACGTGCGCGCTTGTGGGAGAGCATATCAAGAGCGGAGCGAGGTAGGAAAAGCCATGTGGCGCGTAGCCGGCTTATCCGCTCGATATTACGCGGCGAATATGAAGAGATCGCACCAGCCGAGCCCGCTAACGCTCCGCTCTCTTCGCTCCTTTCATGCGCGCCCGGCCGCTCACGTATACAGCCCCGTTGCCGCTGCTGCTTTCTGCTTTTTCGGAAAAGCGGGATTCCAAGGACTTTAGGGAGGCTGAGCCCGTGGCGCCAGCGAGAGCGCGCGGTACGGTTATTTTCCGCTGAAAATTATTGGTGTGCCTTGATGTGTGTGTTTTTCGAGGTTGCATCTGGAATTTTGAGAAGGAAGCTCTCGGGAATTTGGAAAAGAGTGGGCTGTGCGATCTGCGGAATTTTTAGGGCGAATGCAATCGTTACTTGTACGAAATGGCTTCGAAAAATGTTCTTTCTCGCTTGGAATGTAATCTGATAAGGTTAGTTTGGAAATTAATAAAATATTTACTATTTTCTTTGTTTATCATTATAAAATGGTTGTTGTTAGAGTAGTTATTATTTGATATTATTATTGAAAATCTACTTTAACTTTCGATAATATACTTGTATAATAATGTATCCTTATTTTTTAATTTCATTTGTTATTTTCTATTTTTATACCAATTAAAAATCTGAGAGACCTCTAAGCCTTTAAGTAGCAAGTTTTAAAGAAATCTGAGTATCTTCTAAAATTGTAACTACCATGCTAAAATCGAGTTTTTGAATTTTATATCTTTAACTTTCAAATTAATTAATTAGTCATTAGTCACCCCAAGCCTCTAGAATAGCATTTTGAATGAAAGTTTATCGCCGAAAGAAACGCAATATGATATACTAAATTTTAATAAGTATTTATTATGCCTAAATTATCGCTAATAAGTTACTCAAAATCTAATGGCTTGAAGAAAATACTTAGGTTGCCAAACGATTACCTGCGCTAACGTGAAAATTCGCTAACATTTCCAAAATTACAAAGTTGCCTTCCTCACCCGCGCTCCGTATACATATATCTTTTTGAACCTACATCTGCGTCGTCCACCATATGCAGAGAGGAGGTGGAGGTTTGTATATGCATCCCGGCCGGAATAGTCCGCTCCTATTTCTCTAAAGAGAGTGAGAGAGAGAGAGAGAGAGAGAGAGAGAGAGAGAGAGAGAGAGAGAGAGAGAGAAAGAGAGAAAGCGAGAGCCGAAGAGAGGGTGAGATCGGTCCATTATACGAAATGGCTTCGGCTCGATTTAAGGTCTATTTTCAAGCGTGGCCGAAAATCGATCGCGAGCGCCAGTAGTAGCCTCTAACCCGATTTAACGTCTTCGAGCGCGCGCCGCCGGAGCGGGGCGTGCGATTTCGATTAAAACATTTTCGGTGCGCTCGGCCACGGCTGGATTTATCGGTTGTTCTCTTCCTCTCTCTCTCTCTCTCTCTCTCTCTCCCTCTTGCTCTCGTCTGTGTGTATCTGTGTAGCATGAGTTCTATGAGCTTGTTTGCGTGCTGCTGCAGGCTTTTTTGCTTATTTTGCCGTTTTTTTTTATTCTGGAGAAGAGGCGGAAGTTCGGGAAAATGGGGGTGGGGTGAGTGTTTGCGCAGAGTCTGCGCTTGCTATATGGGTTAGCGATTGAAAACTCAATGTATTGGGGATAGTTGTTTTACTTAGAATAGTTACGATTGTTGGAGAGATATGTTTTGTTTAATATAAAATATTTGCTTCTAAAACGAAAGTTATTTTACTTTTATGCACATGTCAAATGGTAAAAATTATGGCTAACATTTATTTGTCTACCATTCTTTAATTCCCTAAAAATACTTTTAGAAATAAGTTATATTTCAAATCTTGATTAAATCTTAATTTTGCTCATTTTTCTTACGTACCTAAAATGAAACACGATCTATTCGATAAATTTTAATTCGCACTTCTTAATTTTCCTCATCCCGTTAGTTCTCCTAAAAAAAATGCGCGCAACGACCTACGCAATCTCATTCCATTTTGCACGCCTTGTCTCTTTTGGCTAGGAGCGCGCTCGCATAAATAAGGGCCGAAACCTATACACTTGTACATCCCCTATATACGCGCGCAGCACACTACACATCCTCCTCCTTCTCCTCCTACCCCCTCCCCAGCAAAGTCAAAGCCCTGGCCCGAAAAATCGTAGATTCGCGCTCGCGCGCTCGGAGCCAATTTAATTTGTGCGCTCTTCGTATATATTATTTTGCGCGGCGCGCGATAAATTCGCGCGGCATAATCGCAGTCTTTCTCGCTCTTTCTGCCGGAGGGAGGGGGAAAGCGTGACTTTAAAGGAAAACAGCGAGAGGCGAACCGGTGCGCCGAGCATTAGCCGAAATTACCATCGTACTTTCCCTCCTCTTTCTCCAGCTAGCCGAGTTGGCTGCGTTTTCTTTCCAGCTAGCTCTTGTACGCGTATATTTTGCGATCCTTTGTCGGCCCTTGTTTTTGTCTGTCGATGCGCTTTGTCGCAAGCCCTGACTATGGCGCAGCTCTGCGGGGATCGTCGAGTTTGAATATTCCCTGGATTATACGTGGCTGTTTTCGTGAAGATATGTATGCCTAATTATGCTTTTAAAGGGTTAAAAAGGATTTGTTTAATTAGCTACGATTTTCTTGTTTAATATGTTACATATTTTATAAAAGAAATGAATACGTATAATATGCTGCTGATTTTCAAATTGTGAAGACAAGCATATTAAAAATAATAGAACTCAATTCGCTTTAAAATCGAAAAATACATTAACCGACAGCGAACTTAAAATTCTCTGTCCAATCAAGTGTAATACAACCCTCACTGCGTTAGTTCAGACTTTAACTCCATATCCAGCGCGAAAAAGAGGAAAGCGTCACGTCGATTGCCACTTTGAAAATTAGCATAACACACCCCATAAATCCTCGAGTCCGTGTGCATAAATCACACGACCAAAAAGAGCTTCGCAGAATTTTTCACCCCCTCCTCCCTCCCCCGATAATCACTCTCGCTTCTCCCATCCTCTCTTGATAATCTCGCTCTAGCGTGTATATCCTCCTCTTTGTTTCTTTCCCCTCGTGGCGCTGGCTGCTGCTGCTGCTGCGCTTTGTCGCCTTATTAGATTACAGTTACTCGGGCGCGCTCGTCGCATGAAATACAACGGGGGCAAAGGGAGGAATGTATCCGGCAAAATATTTCTCGAGATTAGCGCGCACGGAGAGGGCTTAATCCGGTGCTGGCGCTGCTGCAGTGCGCGGCGATAAGAAAAGACTTGCGTTCATTATTATTCATCTGCGCGAGAGTCGTGTAATTTGCGCGAGAGCGAGGTATGCCTGGATTTTTTTGGGTTTTATTGGGATTTGTTATTTATGTGCTATAAGTGCTGCTTCGGAGAGATAATTGATTTAAATAGGAGCTAATAGGCGGTGTGGTATTTGGAAAGAATTAGTATGCATAATTGATAAATGCCGATCGATCGTTAAATTATTAAAATGTCACTGGATGAATTTGCTAGTTAATCTGAGAAATACGCAAAATAACAATTATTTCCATTTCGAATGTTTACGTTTCAATGTGAGAAAAACGAATTATTCATTTAATTTACTTGTTTACTTTTCATTCAATCATTGTCAACTTTGCATTTTTAAAGTTTGTACCTACACCTACGTAATAACAATATATCATTGTCATTAATTGCTTTAAATACGAACAAAACAATATTTTTAAATAAAATAATACTAAATTCATATAATAAGAGTCTTTTTCATTTTACATTTCGTAGTCTAATTCATTAACACTTTTTTTTTTTCAAATAAATTGCAGTAATGAAACAATAAGTTATTACAGCAATAGAAACGCTGTCACAACGAATTCTCGGCCCTTTCAGCTCAAGCCGACTTCACGAGCGAGAAATGTATATATATATATATACAGAGAGTCGGGGCTTGTTGGCGAAAACTCGAAGAGTCCTCTCCTAAATGCTCTTTGTCTCCGATCTGGAAAAATTGGGATAGCGTGAAATCCTCTTTAGTTTCTCCTCCTCGGAGTGCCCGCTCCTATTTTGCACGCAAGGCGTCAGCTGAAGTTTGAACGAGGCGTCAGGCACAATGTTTTCCAAGCACAAAGGAGGAATTGTATGGCGCTCTCCCTCTCTTGCTCTGTCTCTGTTTAGTTTAAAAGTACCATTTTAGAAAACGAGGTTACATAGACCGATGAATGAACGAGGACGCCTTGTGGAAGCTGGCTGGTAAATCGCGCGTATTCGTTAATGATACGGTTTGGATAATTTTTGAGATTTTGTTGTTTTTGTTAACAACTTGTTATCAATCACATTCGATCCATTAAAAATAGTATCTTCTAAGTTTTTTGTTATTAAAAAGTTATCTTTTCAAATTATATAAAAATCTATCTGTTGATTTCCAAGTAATCAATATATAAAAATTTAAATCGCAATTTCACACTTATATCAGTGTATAAGAAAAATGAAATTTTTTTCTTATAATAAGAAGTAAATTTATATAAATTTTGACGATTGACGATAAACCATCAAAATTTTCGACACTCGCATACTTCATTTATCAAAGTATTACAACAACACTTCTTAGCTTTTACACGTAAATAAATTTTGGATATCCAAGATGCACGTTGATATCTCGGCTCGTAAGGAGGTCAAGCTCACTATGAAGCCGAGGAAAAAGGTAGGACGTCAAGGTTTGCATTAGCACGCCATCCGCGGATTATCCGGATATCTTGGACGGCCGTCCCCATCGTCAAAGTGGGAGGCTAACGGCGCTTCGGTAAACTTTTGAAATATGCGCACTTCTTGCTCAGTTTTTGTTCGACGTTGGAAACAAGTAAGAATTTAAGAATATGTTGAAGTTAATATTTTATTAAGTAACACTAGTGAATACAATTTTTTATTTTACGTTGAAATATTGTGACTGCGTTCTCCCAGGTTACAGAATTAGTACATTTTTTTTTTTTAACATCAAGTTTATTCCATTAGGGAGAACGACTTGCGGATCTCTCTTTCATATAAAATTCATAGGGCTACCGGAAAGTTGAAATTCAATAAAGATATTGCACCAGTTAAGTATATATTAGAAGTTTAAAAAAATGTATATTTTAAAACAAGCTTTACGTACGTTGAACGAAAAAATTGTGTTCAATACTCAGAAAAGAAAGCGATTTAAACTACGTACGTAAAGCCCAGAATAGCGTAGTTTTTTTTTACATTTAACGTTGATCAGATTCTACTCAAAATTTAAATATGGATACCAGCCAACTATTGTCCGTTTAGAAGCTGTAAATATCCCACTAACATAACTCCACAATACAATTTAATCCATAATTCACACCAACCTCATCAAACCTCAAACTTACCAATCCTCAACACACCACACTCCACTTCACACTCAACCTTCCAAAAATCCTCTCACTCCCCCCTCCTCTCCTCTTACAAACAATCGAGCAGCCGTCGCGCGCAATAAACCGGCTCTCCATATCAGCGAAAGCAAAGAACCACTTGAGCCCGCTAATTCCTCGACGCGCAAACAGCAGTGCAGCAGCTGATCGCTGAGCGCGCGTGTCATTCAAGTTCAGCCCCCGGCACGACACGTGTACAGCTCGAGCGCAGCCGCGAATTGGAAAAGCGCTGGTGCAACGCGATAGGTATGTAATCAGGGGCAGCAGCAGCAGCGGCGGCGGCAGCGACTCTTATTCGCGTGCCGCACGATCGCTTGCGCTCGCGCGCGAGCAAACACATTTCATTACGTGCCACTCGCTCTCCGACAGAGAGCAGCCACGCTCTGATGTTCACTCGCTCGCTCTCGGTGCGCCGGTTGTTATACACAGAGTCTACGCTTGTTAAGGTATTGGGGCTGATTCTTGTCGAATGGCTTTGGATGGTATTGTTTTTTTTTTTTAGAAAGGTTGTTGTTACATAGTTGCCGAGTACTTTGTTTGAGTTGGAAGTGATTGAATTTTTAATAAGTTATGGTTTGTTATCAGTGTTTAAGATTTCAGTGATTTGAACTGAACGGTGTTGTCGTGCAGAGATTTTTAATAATCAAACTTCTGCCTATTATTTTCAGTTACAATTTTAAGTATATATTATTAACAAGTTCTTATTCATTATTTTTTATTATACATGGTTCGCAGTATAAGATTAACAAGTAGATAATTTGCCGAGTCGTTTATTATAATTATTCATATAGAATTTAGCTGAATAAAAAATTTAATAAACCTGAATTAGTATTTAACTATAAGGTCTTATAACTGTAATTATACAAGTAACAATTTATCATTCCAATAATCTTATAAGCGACTAAAAAGTAAAAATCTTCCATCAAATGCTTCAACACACTCGCTCTTAAAATTCCTGCCGATACGTAAACCGACCCAACAGCTAATTTAACCAGATTTTCCTGAAATTAAAACATCCCCTTCAGAATAATAACCTTCCACTCGGGCTAACTAAACGAGAGTAGATCGCATCGATCAGCCGGTGCTCAACAATGACGCTGTCGCGCCCGCCCCTACCTCCAATCTCCTCACTGCGACAGATCCCGGCTTTTAGATTGCACTTTTTAGGTACACAGAACCCGAGCGCTTATATATACATACATATCGCTAGCTCTAGCGCCCACGGGGAGAGCTTTCTTATCGTGGGTCGTTGATCTTTCTGCATATAGATTTTCTAAGCTCGGCTCGCAGCAGCGTGTTATTACGCGGCCGAGCGATAACGCGGAATCAAATACGCGCCAGGCCGATACTCCCTGTGTACATTGTTCTGCACGGATATCTGTGATTTTCTGCCGCCCCTGTGCCGAGCGTGTACACATACCACGGGGGTAGATGGTGAGGGGGAAGGGGGTGGAGGGAGCAATCTGCGCGGGTGATTTATTACGGCTAATCGTTGCCCTAATTGTCGCTCTATTTTTCGGCAGTCGAGAGGCTAATGTCACGGCTCGCGTGATTGATGCCGAGGAACCGGATGCGTGATAGCGGAAGACTGATTCTTGTGTAGCTTTTATCGCGCTGTACTTGGATGGGTTTTTAGAGCAATTTGTGCATTACTGAAGACGGACTGGCTAGAGTGGGAATTCAAATAGTTAGGAATGATTATTTATATTTATTTTAATTTGATTGCGTCCGAGTTAATTTACAAAATTCTATCATAATTAACTGGTCTTGTTATGTCATAATTAATTTTCTACACTATATCGAAGAAACAGTGAACAATGATTGCAAGTACGAAAGTATACAACAAGTATAGTATCGATAAAAGTGGAGTTGATTCAATTATAATATGGTCGAGTCAAAAAAATAAAAGAATTTCAATTTATTATTTACGAGATAAATTCTTTGTTTTACATTAATTCTAATATTTTTTTATTGATTTATTGATATTTTTATGAGATGAAATTTATTATAGTAAGTAATAACTTACTTATTATTAATAACTACTATGACTTTCCATTTCAAAAAATGTCAAATTCACAAGACTGCACACGCCTAAAATCATACACGGTCATCATCAAATCCAAAGCATTCCGCTGCCGAATTCCCCTATACAATGGATAGATACAATACGAATCCCGCTAGCTTCAAACCAAACTGCGTGCGCGCTCGGCAAAAACAGGCCGAAGCACTTCTGTAACTGCTCTATGCGCTCTTGCTCATTCCAGGCGCGCTGGCATAATACTTTTCAGCGTGCCGGCGTTCCGCGTGTTTACACGAAACGAGCGGCGCGGGGAATTCGAATTTCCGGCTCGCGCGCCCGAACAATGCGAGCGTTCGGCTCGTCCGAATCGTCGCGCGCGCGCACGAGCCCAAATGAATTTCGAATTAATACGTTTCGCCGAGTGCGCGAGTGCGCCCGAACGATTTCGAAATTTAACGGGGATTTACTGAGCCTGCGAGCTTGCGTGCCGCGTAGTTTTGCATTAGGGGGACGCGTGAATTTAGGAGCGAGGTGTTTTGTAAATTGAGAAAAATTGGAATCGATTTTGAGGGGAGCGAAAGGTTAGAGTAAAATTGTGGAGAATGGTGATGGTGAATGTTTTGAAAATTGTTATTATTTATTAATTTTAATGCATTGGTATTGGCGTACTTTGGACGAGATGAAATTTAATGATTTAATTTATTTGTTAGTTGAAAGTCTTAGTTATTTGACAGATGAGTTGCTGTAAGTTGAAGATAAATTGATAAAAAATATGACGAAAGTTTTAATTTATATGCAAAATCAAACTTAAAATATTTGTTGATCGATTATTGTTAATAACCTAAATCGAGTTACAAAATTCACCAATAAAGCCGAAACAAGAAAGCGATCTCGGACGCTCTCTCGTCACTGATCGCGCCTGCGCTAGACTCAGTGTCGAGCCAAAGAAAACCTGGGGCGATCCAGTCGCGCGCCTGCCCAAGCTGGAATAAAATAAACTTGCGCGCGAAACATCGGCTCGCGTGCCAAGAACATTATTCGGTTTAATTCCACTGAGAGAGGCTTTCATTAGGATTAAAATCCACCCCCGCTTGATTCAACAAACAAACAGCGGAGAGCGCGCAGAAAGAAGGACGTGTATAGTTACGTTGATGCTATCCAGCTGGTCAAGGAGGTCTGTCTGTTAGGAGGAAGTTTTTAGTAGTAGGCGTGCTTGGCTGGCGAGACAGTTGAGATTTTGTTTGATGTGGAGCAAGGGCTTATAAATAGTTTGGGTATTTTTGGGGGAAAATATTTATGATGAATGAATCAGTGGTGTTTGTTGAAAATCATCTAGCTTATTTGTTTACAATAAATTAAGTGTTATTGAAAATTCAAAGAATTTCAAAAAGCATAGCTTAGTCATCACTCATCTCACATTGTAAGTTTTTCCCTGATACCGTAGTAATATTAAAGAATCCACTGTAGGCTCTTTATTTGGATGCAAATAAAACCTAAACATCAATAATAAAATAAAAAGATTAATCTATTAACTTAGATATAAAATTTTACAATATTAGTTAATTCTAGAGTGAACGACCAAAGAAAGCTTCTATTTTATCATCAACCTAGGTCACAAGTGTGCGATCTTGTATACACAATGTTTGTCGATCCAACTTATTCCTTTCAATTGCGTACATGCACGCAAACACTAACTTTCTGTCAGCTTGCGTGCGCACGCTGAAGTAGGATGCCGCACTCACGCGCGTCTTTGGTGCGAAAATGAGACTCGCTCCTGCGTTTCATATCGGCTCGGCCTTATTAGCAAATGCACGTCAAACTTTAGGCAATGACTTGCTATATGAAAACGAAAATAATAATTGTTTTCAGGTCAAAAAGATAGAGGCTTTTAGGTGAAAGCGAGGGATTAAAAATTTAAATGATGTAGTTTTTGTTTTTGTGAATAAACTGTATCGAGGTAAATATGTTATCACGCCCTAGTAGAAATTTCCCCAACCAAATTGGCGAAGTCATCAAAAATAGTGGATGATAGTGGTTGGCTAGTGGATGTCTAATTCTTCAGTTGGCCACCAGCTGGTCAAAAAATGGGGAAACTTTCTACCAGGGCGATTTTCAAAACATATATTTTTATAATAATAAAATATATATATTTTTATATTTTAAATAGATACGGGTACGACGATGTAATTTGATTTGATAGATTCTTGTTTAGTAATATTTTTCATTTTGACACTTCATATTTCGAGAAGGTAATTTTTTTGGAGAAATTCTCATAAAACTTTTGGAAAACTCTTTTTTCTCAAAAATGTCGAATTACAGCTTAATATATTTTTAAATTATTTTCAACGCTTTAAAAAATTTATTAGTTTTTAAATAGATATATTTATTTATTATTTCTATGTAAAAATTTAATATTTGCAGGAGCATATTGCCAATATATTGTATATTGTTCTTGACAATTTATCGGATTAAAATCCGTAATATTAGTGGTATAACTGGCAATCGTGCCCTCAACAATATTCCAATAGATATGATATTACTTCATTAACTACAAATTATAAGCATGCACATTTAAAGCAGACTCTCCGATATGTGTAATGGGTGGAAGCATGGCGACTTAATGATGATGCATGTCATCAAAAAGCACGAAACGACTTTTGGATACTCGTCCCAAATATAACAAACAGTTGCCAAAATAAAAGTATTATTACAACAAATAAATTCAAAAAATATATTTACTAAAGGATTTTTTAATTGATGACTAAAATAAGTAATAATCTTATACACAAGATTCTTTGATCAGTGGGTCGAGTAGTAAAAGTCTAGTATGATCAGACGCCCTATACGGAACCACAATCTTTTAAAATTATTTATATAATATAATTGAATAGCTAATCTATTCTTAATCCTCTTTCTAAATAAATTAGTCGAATCAATTGAAAAAGTCACATTAAAATAGCTTATTAAAACTATCTGAAAATTAATAAAGACCACATCTCCATCCAAAACGAACTCATCCCTTCGAAACTCGCTACGGCTAAGCTCTTCCACGCGCGGCAAGTTTAGCAAGAGCGCCGCCGCCGTCGTCCGATAAAATCTCCATAATGGCTGTATTCGTGAGCGCGCGTCGTCGCGCGACTATTATACCCGGGCGCCGACACCGAGCGGCTTGAGGTTTACAGAAGAGCCGGCCATTACGTAATTATGCCGAGTCCTGGGCCTATGTGCGCCTGACGCGACGCCAAATGGCTGTGAAAAGTCCCACGGGACGTGCTAGCTAGCGTCCAGGATGTGCATGAGGAGAGCGTGATATGTATGTTATGCTTTTGACTTTTGTATGATCGTTTGTTAGCCCTAAGAGTTTTTTTATTTGTTTGGATTTTAATTATGTTTATTCATATGCGGGTACGTGATTTGGTGAGTGTGTCTTAACTTATTTGTATGCTTTTCATATAAATACATATAAAGTAATTCATAGGTTGTGGCATACACTAGTATTTATTGAATAAGTTTGTTAGTATCTGGATTACATATTAATTAATTATTTACTGTTCATCGTATTTTTCAAATTGTACAAATATTTTTTATTCATTTTGTATGACAAATATCTAGCAGAATCGTTTTTCTTGACACTTATTAAAAAACTATATACGAATCCATTTTAAAAATTAAAAGCTTACTATTGTCACGTTGAAAGAATGGCTTTCTTATCAAACTTTTTCAATTTCATTTCTTTATACTGCGCATTTCAATTTTCTCTTCGTCACTTTAATCCTTTATTCATCTATCAAATTTATATAGACAAAAAGGAAATCCCCCTGCATATAACTGACCTTGCTCAAAGCACTCACTTCTATATGTATTTCCGAATTATCAGCACATCGCAATTCTGTGCTGATCAATTCGTCAAAAAAAGCACTGGACGATGCCGTATTCACGGCTGAATAGTGTGAAAAATTCGGATTACAGCATTCTTTTTGATGTATTTCAATGTGATTTATAATCGATTCGGATCAATATTTTTATCGACATAAAAAATATTATTGGAATCTTTTTTAAAGTTTTTTGAACACTGAATGGAAAAACTGTTTGTGAGTTGATTTAAGAGCAGACTGGTATAATAAAACAATAAAAATAATAAAATTTGTGAAGAATAAAATGACTTAAGTTTTATTCTAATCTTTAATGATAATAATAATAAAAAAAGAAACATCAGTACCCATTTTTGTTTTCTCATGAATAAAAATCTTTGCAATAATGATTTGCAATAGTATATTTAGAATTTCAAAATCTTGGCTTTTAATTAAAAAAGTATATTTTTCACAAATACATATGTGTGTGCGGGCATAAATCCAACATAAATTTGACAACGCAACAGCACGAACAGCCATCGTTTCCTCAAAAAAGTCACGCTTCCGCGAGCTCCCGACCAATACATCACGACTTATCATCGCGCCGACGCGCTGTTCTGTCAATTAAAAAAAGTGTATCATCGCGTTGCTCTCCGCTCTAGTATTTCCATCATCCGAACGCCGGAAAAGCAATGGCACGGCTCGCTAATCCGCCATGGATGCGATTAATTTTGACCGCACAATAGCCCTCCCTTCTCCCTCTTCTCTCTCTATCTCCCTCTCTCTTTCTGATGAAGTAGGCTTGCCGTGTGTATACTCGTACACAGCTAGCCCAGCCTCCATGCTCGGCTGCATTCATGCTAATTCTCCGCAGGAGCCAAGTGCTTCCGCGAAAGTCCGGGATACCGATTATTCCGTCTGCTGGTGGTGTACAGACGCGCACCGATGATGGCCTATTTTATCGATCGAGGAGCCGAATGCCGCTAGTCGAGCGCGATCGAGTGGGAGGCCAAAGCTCGATTCTGTACCGTATATACAGAGTTGATGCGGGATCGAAACTCTCTCTCTCTCTCTCTCTCGCTCGCTCTCTGCGCTAAGCGTGAATTCTGGCGTGAAGGAGATTTTGGGTCGAGTGAATCGAATTGCGGGAGAGGAAAGGGGCTTTGGGTTAGAACGAATAGATGGGGATCCCCTTTTCAGAGGATAAAAGAGAACGGCGCTGAGAGGAAAATCGTGTAAATTGTATGCCGATGTTTAGTGCAGGGAAACTCCGCAAAGTTTAAATTAAAATTTATTTACTTGTCCTGGGGACCCGAGCGATCCGTAACTTTCATAGGCTTATGTACCAGCGGAGTAAGTGATTCAAGTTTGATAATTACCAAATGTTTATGAATGTTGACGTTGAGTATTATAAAATGAAATATAGAAGTATTGAAATTTCAAAGTAAAACCACTCGGATATGGAATTAAAAAATCTAATGATAAAGTGTTTTATTGAATATTTTGCAACAAATTGAAAAGGTAAATTTAAAAGCTAGCGAAATTGTATAACCCTTACGGAATGTATGTCGTCGAGCTTTCTTGATACTCTGAACACTCGGTCTCAATGGGATCAACTCTGTCCGTGCTCTATTTGCCGCGTTTCTCTCCCACTCCTCTGAGATGGCTGGAGAAAGGACATTAGCCGAGTCGGGCGGCACAGCGGCCTACCAATAATCGCACTTGATGAACTCTGCTGCTCCAGCGGGCTCTGCGGTTTAAGATTTTCGGCCCGCCGAGGACGAGAGAGGATGTCTTTGGATTTAGGAGACGAGAGGAGGCTGTGCCTTCTCTTCCTCTCTCTCTCTTCTCTCTCTCTTCTCTATGTCTCCCTATCTATCTACGAAGTTGTCTGACTCGAGGCGAGTCCGGATGATCTTTGGGCGAGGTACTGTCTCTGGGAGCACGGAGAACAAGGAATGGGATTATTATGGCTGGGTAAGGAGGAAGGAAGCGATTAGTGTCGCAGACGCAGAGCTATTGTGCGCTCGCTTGGGTCACTCGACATCAGGTTTTTAGAGATCAAGTTCGATGTTTTGAGAAATTCTTTTGTCACTCGTTATTTGCGCTTTTGAAATTTCTGATCGAAGCGCAAGTGAATTAATAAAGTTTAGAATAAAAACAGAAAGTTTAAAAGCGCTTTTATTAAATTAAAACGATATTAAAACTAAGAAGCAAATTTATTTTACGTCAGTTAGCTTATGCTTTATTAAAAGGCTATTCAATGTAAATTTAAAAAAGTAAGATTAATAAAATTCACAACTTTATTAAGTTCTTGGTGTTTTAATAAAATTAACTTATACTTTAATATTACACATAAGTAATACCTTAAAAAACAAAAGATTTCGAAATTTAGTAGAAAAATGTAGTTAAACCCCACCACTAAACGCAATTTTCTGTCAAACAAGATTTAACTAGTAAGCCACAGAGTCTTGTTAAATAGCTCAAAGCGTTTTAAGATGACTTAAATAAATCGCCAAAGTTAAATCAAGTTCGTTAAGAACACTATAACAGTAGTAAAACGTTACTTGTGCGCTTGTGTCTAGGTTCTAGATGAGAGGGATAGATAATTATAATAAGTTACCATTACAAGAGCGCGGCGCTGTAACGAGGATTACTTGAATTTTGAGATGAGAATTTCGAGATGAACTATTTAGTTTCTTGGAGGAAAGAGGGGAGCGTATAATTCGTTGTAATGAGATGTGAGTCGAATTGTGATGAGAATTAGGAGATAGGGCTATTAAAGTTCTCCCGGGAACTTCAATGGAAATTCTCCGTGTGACGCTTGAACTTTGATTAAAGCGATATTTTCTTTCGTCTCTATGGGATGATCATTTCTATCAGTTGGAATTGTCCGTTACGTTCATTTAAACTGGAATCTAAATTATTAAGGAAATTGATTTTATGAACTTGCGGTAAGAAAGAAGAATTGTAGAATGATGACAAAGAAATTCTATACGTAATTAATTTTTTTACTGAAATGATCTATTTTATGTCTATCCAAGATAAAAGTGACATAAAAAGACAAAAAATTACTTTAATCTAGTACACTTCTAACGAAATTTTTATTCAATTTAAAAAATAAGGCTTTGCAGCGAACGTTATTCTCCCTAAAGCAGTTCTCACAAACACAAACACCGAAAAACTATATCTTATCAAACCATCTCGCGAACAGTAACAAAGAAAAAAAAGAAAACTAGCAGAAAGAAACGCAATTTGTGCATGCAGCCCGAGATGCCTGTCGGTCCGCGTCTCTCCCGGCCGCATTTCTCTGCCTCTCTCTCTCTCTCTCTCTCTCTCGCAGTCGCACCTCCGCCTATATATATATATATATATATACAGGGTATTGCGCGGAGCGAAAAGAGCAGAGGCGGCGGCCGGAAGAGTTGAGTTCTTGGCAGCGGGCCGGGCGGCAAGGGTAAGGCCAGGCCTGCCATCCATTACTGCGGGCGGGGCGCGCGCATGACACCTCGGGAGATATATCGGCGCGGCGCATCCTCGAATTGAATCGAATGCCGCCGCCGCCGCCACGGCAAAAACACCAATGAGCAAAATAGAACAGTGTGATCGATGCCTCGGCCGAGAAATTTATTGGCGAATGAGTTGTGCAGGCTGATGCTGGCTAGAGAAAGAGAGAGAGAGAAAGCTGCCGCTTTCGTGCCCCCCTTTTTTCCGCCTCGGCTGTGTCTTCCGATTGGGCGTGAAGCTGCGTGTTTTTTTTGCCCTATGGGGGTGAGGGCTATCGGGATGGTGATCTGGGGAGGAGGGAGATTGGTTTGATTTGGAAGGTTTGGTGGTTAAGGAGGGCAAGATGGGGAGAGTAATTTTTATCGAGAGATAGGCTGCGTGCCGGATTTATATCAATTGGAGAATGATACTGTTTGAGTAAACTTTTTGCCGTGGCTTCTTACTGTCGGCTTGATGTTGAGATAAAGGATTTTTATTGAATTTAATGAATTTCAAGTTTTTTCGACAATGGGATTGGTGTATTTTTGTAAATAAATATACTCTAAATTTATTGAAGCATGAAACTGTTTCTAGAAATTCTTTTATTTCTTCGTTGTCAATTTCGAAATAACATTGTAATCAAGTAAAACAGTTTTTCCATTTAATTTAAGATCAATTAAGACTTTACGTTAATAAATTGTATTAAAAATTACTTTACAATTTTACAAACAGCTCACATCCAAAAACAAAAATACCATATTTTAATAACTAAAAGCCCTGAAAGCTCCTTCTAAAAAATCCAAAAAGCTTAAGTCAAGCACTTAAAAAAAAGCTTTTATCCCACAACTCTCCCACCAGCCCTTCTCATTTCGTCCTTCTGGCTTTCATCTTCGAAAAATCGATGCACCCGCACTCACCTTTCCACTCTCTAATAAACCCAACGTGCTCTCTTCGTCTCGGTTCTGCGTTGATCCGCGCCTGTATATATATACACACGCGGCCGCGCGCGCGGCAGCTCTCATCGAGTTAACTGCTCGGCGATGGAGCCTCGGGATTTCCCGGAGCTCGGGAAACCTCAAGAATTTCATTATGCGTCCGATGCTTGGCCTCGTTGCTAGCAGCGCGCGCGGCGACATCCACGGACCCCGCCGTCGGCGCTTTTGTCTCGAGCCCGCCGCGCCGCCAGGATGATCATCATCTTGCGCGCGTTCGTTCCTTTTTCATTTCTCAGACACGCTGGAATGCCAAGATGTGAGTCGAGTTGCCGGTATTAATGCTTTTGACGTTGTTTTAATGTTTTTTTTTTTTAATGAGTTTGAGTTTATTTATTTGATGGTTGGAATTGTCGAAAAAATATCAAACCCGAACGTTATTCATTGGTTCTTTATCTTTATTTTAGTGTCATTTTCTAAGATAATTAATTAAGACTCTTATTAATAAATCCTGTATAACGGAAAAATTATTTGAAAACAATTTAGTATATTTTAGACAATATATAATACAATGACAGCAACATATTTAATACAATACAATAAACGTTATTACACTTTCTGCGTAAATGCGTTGTTTTACACTATACTATAACCCACTAACAGTCAGTTCGCATTCTTGCGTCGCAATACAAGTTTTGCGCTTAGGGTAAGAGATGATGCTGCTCCGAATTCCTGGTATGACTAGTATTCTATAAGACGGACGGACTTGCATAATAGTATGCAAGTATCGTAGATTATTTTTTAATATGCTATGCGATGTATGTAAAATATTCTTATTTGCAGTCATTAATTATTTTCAGTATTAAATACTTAAAAATAATTATTATATTTTGTTTGTTTTTGAAAAGAAAGACAAAAATTATTAATAACAACGTAAGTTATATCAATGTATCAATTTTATACATACAAAATCATTCAAATATACAAAAATAAAGAACAAATTATTTATATTTTTCTTCTTGAAATTTATGTAAAGGATTTTTGTATGAAAATAACTCTAAGAAAATCTATTTGGTACATTTTAGAATATTCTCTAATAATACATATTTGCTGAATTCTTGCGCCTTTTGCTAAAAATAAATATATAAAAAATCACATCTATTCATACCACAGGTGCGGATTTCTTAAACCGAAGAAAATTCATACGCAAGCTTGCGCAGATACACGATATACTAACGTAAAACTTACATCTATAACACCTAATCCCGAATATTACTATGAGCTGTATCGTTGTGCCAAAAACGGTAAGCTTGTTTCTGCTTGGCTCGACAATAGCGTGGACATAATGAATCGAGCGGCTTTTCGCAGAACCTCCATAACCTTCAGTTGCTTTAGCCACGCGATAAGAAATTACGGTAGGAATTTAGGGCCGGATTAGCTTCACTATTTGAGTTTTAGAATAAATAACAAATTATTTGATATTAGTAAATTAGACGAACAGAGATGACGAATGATATTTAAGTTAAAGGAAACACTTAACAAACGTCCAGGATGATAAATGTACTTTTTTAATTTCTTTGAGATAATTTGTGAGCACCTCAACAGAAAATTGACCTGATGAACTAGACAGTTTAACTGCTCAAGGGGTAGATTGGTAAACTAATAAATAATATGATTAAAAAATATTTACGAGCTGTAAAAAAATATAGCGTTAATACTGATGAATTAAATAAGTGAATTAGAAAAAAATCATTCTTTATTTATTTTAAATACAAAGTTGTTTTTAGAACATAGAATATGATCATTTACTTTTTTAGATTTTGAAATTGTAGACATTAGAAATAAATTAGCAAAAAATAAATTATGTGTTTATAAAATTGGTATTCGTCAGTTTATTTCAATATCATAATAATCCTTTTGACATTCCGTGTGCAAAGCTCCATTTTGCGTACCCTCGAACAAAAAAGCTCATGCTAAATTTCGCTTTGTGCACGTCGTATCAAAAAATACGGTTTGATACATGAGCGAGGAAGTGATTTCAACCTCGCGTGGACTTCTCACCCTCACTTCGCTCGGGCGCAAACGCCTTCGCAATGCTAAAATCACTTTCCTAGTATCGAAATGTACTATATTATTAGGTGTTTCAATGAGTTTTGGCACCAATATAGCAGTATTAAAATCGCCTGGTAACAGTGATTGATGATGATGTAATGATAATATCAAATAATGTCTACATTTTTACCCCTTCAGAACATTATGAAACATACGTAAGACTAATTGTTATTCTTTTATACAATAATATAATTAATTGGAACATAGATAATTGCTATATTAAAAAAAAAAGTGCACTAAGCTCTCAGGCACCTTTTGTCGTATTTTTCATAATAAAAGTATACTAAATTTCAATAAAAGCACGTGCAAACAGTACAATACAATTTCTATTTTATAACACCGCAGCTTCATCAGTCCACGGAGCGCACGCTCACACTTGGCTAAGTTGTTGTCGCAGTATACGAAAGGCCGTATTAGCGCGTCGCAAGTCCCCTGCACTGTAAACATCGCATAAATCCGCCGGCTTCCGTCCCCCCTTTGCACCCTTCCGCCCCCGCGCCAGAGTGTATCTGCGAGCGCAGCGCGAGTATCGTTTCGTTTCGAGGCAGCTCATATCTAGCGGCGCTTCGCCGGATTCAGAAGATCCCGCAGTGTTTGCTCCTGTGCGATTGTCGCGGATTTCAACGCTGAGAAGTGGACACTTTCATCTGCTTGTATCGCACTCTCGTGTCAATGTCTAAGTGGAATGACTCACTTAAATTAAAAACTCGTTGAGTTATCTGTTATCGCTAAAAATATAGAGTTTTAATAATTGCAATGATCACTTTACTGTTCAAGTTATTATTGGATTTCGAAATCGCACTATGTGACGTCAACCCGATCGTCCCAGTCGAGAGAACTACCTCTTCGTTTAATCAAAACTTGACTACCAAACTCGCGCCTCTTCCCCCCACACCCATTGCTGGAATAAAAGAAGTGAATAATCGTCGGACTCAATTCCTCCCCTGCCTTTAGGTCGTGCATATATAGATTCATCGGCAGAGTGACTATTGCCGGCCGGTAATTGAAAATTAAACTGTCTTATCTGCTAGCTGGAGGGTAGGAGCGCGCTCCGTGCGCATAAACGACGCCCATTTCCCTGGGAGTGAATGGTTAATTTCCTAAAGTTTTAGGCGAGAGGAGAGAGAGAGAGAGAGAGAGAGAGATAGAGTAGTCCCCCGCTCCCTGAATGCCGCATTGATTGGTACTCCAATCAGTCGGGGATGAGCGCTCGTCTATACGTCTCTGAGCCATCGTTGATTTCGAGCGGCGGCGGCGGTGGCAAAGGCCTGTTATCTCTTGAAACTCGGAGGCTGATTTGTTTCAGAGGGTGCAGGATTTTTGGGGCCGCTTTTGGGGGCTCGGATGAATGGGCGAGTTTTGAATCGCTGGATTTTGGTCTTTTTCGTCAAAGTTTTGAAATCTAGATTGAAAAGCGATGTATATCTAGCGACTTGTGGAATGGAAATACTATTCATAGAATGTTTTCCAATATTTATTTTTGCTACATGTGCAATTTTTAGTTTTCATTTAATACCTTCAAAATTTATCATTAAATTTTGTGACATAGAAGGAGTTTAAACTTAAAATGATGTTTTGATGATATAAAAAAATGTAAGGAGAATTCGAAAGTTTTAGAGGAATCAACTGTATCATTACAAAGAATCTAAAAATCTACATCACAAAACAAAATCCTTCAGGTCCCATCAACTGCCGAACTCCATTTTCCAACAATTCCGAACTATCTTAGAATAAAAATTCAAAGCAACTCTCAACTGTCGCGTAATCTCGTCCCCTTCCTTTCTCCCCCGTCTTCGCATCGCTATCTCCGCTAACAAGACGCTAGAAGCGGCAAAGTTGCGCCTGCACTGCGGCCTGAGCGAAATTGAGTCTCCTAGAGGTGATTATCATTCGAAGTGGATCGGCGTCGTCGTCGCCGTCGTCGTAGCCAGGGCTCATCCCTAGCTCCCGCGATCGCCGGGCCGAGATTGCTTTCGCGGAGCCCATTTTTAATAACGCTTCTAGGCCAATCTCCATTCGCCATCGGCCGGCCCACGCTCTCTGTATACAAGCTGCAGCTGGAAGAAGGGAGAGCAAGTTAACGGCGATGAGATTGCGGCGCTGTGTGGAGGCCGAGGAAGTTTGCACCGTGGCTATGATCGTGCAAGCGAAGATGATTAGGTTTGTCGGGGAAATTGTTTTTGAAGTTTTTACAAAACTCTTTTATCAATTTAGTCTGGCTTGTTAGAAGTATTTTTAGCGATTTGGTGTGTTAAAGTGGTCTTCTTTTGATGGTGAAGATGGTTATGAACAAATTATAAGAGCAACTGTGATATGAATATAGGCTTTTACAAGAAGCAAAAATACACAGTACCGGCCAAAAGTTTTTACAAATTTTCACATTTACATTAAAACATGTAGATATTTAAGAACCTATAATTTTAAAATGAAAAATCAAAAAATAATTTTAAAAAACAGTAAGTTGAAGAAAATTTCATTCACTTTAAAATTTTACAAAAATAATGTTGTTACATTTTAACCCGAGAGAAAATTATAAAAGAATAAAGTAAATTTAGAAAATTACCTCGTGTAAGCTAATGACATTTTTTCAGGAATCCTTATAGTTTACTTCAATTACATTTAGTTTTTTTTTTCAATTAAGGAATTACAAATAATTTAATATTATTTTAAAGGGCACGAAATTCCCTCAATATACTTTTTTCAAAATTATGTTTTATTTATTTATTTATTTATTTATTTTTTTTTTAAAGTTATATGTTCCTCAAAATATACGTGTTTAAACGTTAATATTAAAATTTTCGGAAACTTATGGTCGGTATGATAATCTTATTTCGTAACACAACATGCTTTAATATTATGGAATAACCAAGTAACATTATTTCATTAGGTAAATTAGGTAAATTTGTTGTAAGAAACCAAAAAATATATTTTACATGAAAAAAAAAAATTTAATTTCATCCAATTCGTCCAACAACGTCCCGAAAACGTCGTCCTACTTTCCTCGCAATTTAAGGGATTAGAGAAATAGGTCTTGCTCGTACATCCCATTTTACTTCAGTGCCGCAACGCGCGCGCACGCTCATCGTAAAGAAAAAAAAGAGCGCAAGCGAAAATAACCTGCAACGTTAAGAAAGGGAAGCCCTCGACGAAATTTAAAGAGTCGAAGTGGAAAAAAAAGAAGCGTCATCGTCGCGACCGGAATTCCGAGGTTCTGAATTCTCGACACGGTAAATGAAAATCAACTCTCAGTTAATTGCAAACAAAGACTAGCGAGTCTTTCTTTTGAAACGAGTTTTAAGTTAAGAATAAAATAGAATGCATTATCATTATATTTCCGAAAGAAAGAGTCGACTTAAGGGGATATAAAAGGGTCGAGTAGTCTTCTCTACAAAATATTATACGATAACCAAAAACTATGTCATAAACATTAGTTGGATCAGTTTGGAAACATTTTTTCTAAAGATTGTATCTCTTGCAGGAAACTGATTCCGCCCATTTTCAGAAAAATTCCATTAATTTTGTTGTTCCGTTAATTAATTACGACGGAAAAATAACAATATTAAAATTATTTTAACAAAAATTTCGGGTTCTCATTTAATATTCTTTGCAGATTTCTTGTCATCTTTTCACTTGGCCTTGAAAACCATAATTGCTAGTCCCAGAAATATGTTAGAAATATCCAAACTTCTAAAGTCGAGTATAAATATAATTCAGACTAAAGACATCAAGACGTTAACAGCAACAATTTAATCATCAATCCGCGAATATCTGTAGACACCCTCGGGTGCATACACACCCTCGTTCACACCTGCGCACAGTCATACGCTCACGCGAGCCCGCAAAGAGCCGCGCATTGGCGCACATTCTTCCTTAGGGGGGGTCTAGAATGATGGGGTCTAAGGGGTGGTATAGGCGTATAGTCGGAAATCCGAATACAAGGAAATCCATCCGAAGCTCTCCAAGAATGTAGGAGCGATAAACTCCTGTCGGCTGCTATAGCGCGAGGGGGTGGATATAGAGCCTAAAGCCCCGTCGCCCCGGTATCTCTCGCAGGCAGTAGCGCGAGGCGCGGCGTCACTAGAGGAGTTTAGGGCATCGCGCCAAACCAGTTTTAAATGCGCTCTTAAATTTCGCCGACTCGAGGCTGCCTGAACGACGACGAGGACGAGAGACCGTAAACCATCTCGACGGCGCGCGCGCGCGCGTGCAGCGAGGAGGAGATTCCTGGAGGCCTGCCGGCTCTGTAGGTAGCTTTAGGCGCGGTCTTGTCGTACTTGGCCGGGGCGGAGTACGCCTAGACGGGGCATATCTCTCGCCAGCCTCCTTCTGTTTTCTCGGCTTGGGAGGAGAAGTCGAGAGGGATTCTTTCGCTTCGAGAGGTGAGATCGATTGGCCTGGCTGTTGCCGAAAGATAGGCTTCTGATCTAGCTGGATATACATATTGCTTCTTATAACTGAATTGAAAAAATATATTGAGCTTCGATAATGTATCATTAAGTGTTATTGAAGTTGAATTGAAAAAATTAAATATTTCATTATGTAAAGTTGACTTTTCATTTATTCAGACTAGAGAACAAATAATATATCTCTTTTTGATATTTGTTACTCGAGCAGCTTGAAAATTAAACTGTCTCTAACTAAGGCTTCAAGAGAGTGTTTAATGGTTGATTTAATTTTCATAATTAGGTTTGCTCTAATTAGTATCTAATTAGAGTTTCGCTACATTTAAATTAATAGGCTCAACTAAAAAAGCTCAGTTCCACTCGAGACATTTAGATTTGAATTTAACTTGGCTACGCATGCATGCGATACGTACTTTTCTCATGTATTTTAATGTATTATTATAAAAACATAAAATCTGAATAATTTGTATGAAAAAATTTTGTCAAGCATCCAATCCATAACTCGGTGTATAAATATTCATACATTCGTGTATTCGTATACATGCTCTTGCCAGAATGTATATTTTTCCTAGTGTGCATTTAAATCAAATTTTATCTTATGCGTAAGACATGGAAACGTTGGTTAAGTTGCATATATCGTTTTATAATAAAATTTAATAAAAAATTGACGAAATTCAACAATAAATAATAAATATTTCAGTCCTAATGCATTTATAAATGAATACGTTAAATGATCTTTAACAAAGATATTCAATAACTACTATCGAGTATTAAAAAGATTTTTTCAATTTTATATGCAAAGCAATCATTCAACTTTTATTTGGCGAAAGTATAAATTAGTTCCAATATGTATCATACCTTTCGCCATCTCTTCTTGCATAGTGCGATCAATCTTGTTCTGGCAACGAAAAACGTAGTAGACGGAGATTTAAAGTTTTCACAGTATAATATATTGTGCCTTGACTAGCATTATTTCTTTTAAGTGGTAATACTGTGATACACGCTAAACTAAGGATCTATTGATTTTTTTAGCTTTTGTTTGCTGGACATTATGCCTTAGAATTTATTTGTTCCTTTCCTTAAATTCATAAAATTGTATTTTCTTGATTACACGTATATACTTATAAATAATTTATTATCAATATACAAGTTTACCAGTATACAAATAGATAAATATCATAAATTGCGAACATTAGATAATGGAACT
Organism: Eupelmus azureus; assembly: GCA_030522685.1. Lineage (NCBI taxonomy): Eukaryota > Metazoa > Arthropoda > Insecta > Hymenoptera > Eupelmidae > Eupelmus > Eupelmus azureus. The sequence goes on along the minus strand of JAPYZA010000012.1, from coordinate 54,554 downwards.
TCAGTAATAAAACCATAAGTTATCGTAAAAAAATCCTGATCTATCCATCAAATTTTGTATTCTATACTTTTGAATATAATTATTATTCACAATTGATTATTTTATTACGCAACGCTAGTACAAATTGTAAAAATGTTTGTCTTTTCGTGATAAATTTCATTGTGCATGGATTGTTTGTTTACAGTTTGAGAGAGAATAAACGGTGAAGATAGAACAATGGAGACAAATGAATGCTTTAGAAATAAGTAAATTGTGCAAAATTTCTCGATTAACAGAGAAAGTTTTCAAATAATAGATGGAATTTTTGGTACGTCTTTATTACCTGTTGAATACTTTAATAAGAGGTAATCTTTTAATATTTTTATTTACATTATGTACAGCAGGATGAATGAATAATTCTAAAAAAATATAATTTAAACTTTCTAAAAAATCTTTAGTGATGCAAATATGAAAAATGTTTAACATAATTTTTGAAATAATATGGTATGAATTTACATTGATACGAGCTTTTTTAAAAGGTCAACTCAAAATTTTAGATCTCATTTATAAGTCAATAAATAGTGCTTCTTTATTTTTGTAATAAATAAAAATTTTTTTAATAAAAAAAAGTATTATTTTGAATATGTCAAATGAATTTATAAAATAATCCAAAAAATAAACGTTTTTTAAATTTAAAAGGAAAATATTTATTACTACCGGTGTTCATGAAAGATATAATTTTGTAATTCTTTAGAATTGTGAATCATTAAAATTTGAATTGATTTTGAGCATGATCCTTAACATCAGTTTACCCATCTACCCTACCGAATTTGTTAAATATATCGTTAATATAATTATCCACGATTACAACTACATAACTTATATTGTAAATACTTAAAAAAGTATCCAATTATTAATTAACTTAAAACGATACTGCCAAAAGTTTAGACTTTGAAATTTTATTCATCCAGCTCGGTCTCTATCATCGAATTTCAGAACCGCTTCAACGCCCACCTCAAACTATCCTCCTCTTCCATCCAGTTTTCATCTCAGTCCGTACACAAGCGGCAGCCGCTACCCTTCTCCCACCGATTCCGCAATTTAGACCCCCTTCCCCCTTGCACATAAGAAACGTCAGCCGCGGCATCTCTCCGCTCGCCGGAAATTTTCAATAACGCGAGAATTAAGTCATCGTAAGCCTGCGCCGTCGAGTTACGTCAGCCGTCGGCTGCCGTCGTCGGAAAACTTTAATAAGGAGGACAATCCCGATTTATCGCGGCGCCGAGGCCTGCCTTCGCTTCTCCTCTCCTCGGTTATGAAGCTTCCGGACGTAATGAAATCCTTCGCTCTCTCTCCCTCTCTCGGCTCTCGCGCGCGTCTTTGTGTGCGCCGCTGCGCAAGGCGCGAGCTTCTGTACGCTCCTGAGGCGCGGGAGGAGCAAAAGCTTCGCTGTATGAGCGGAGCGCCCCGCGCCCGTACGTCTTAATGCCGCAAACCCATAACAATAACCACCCCCTTTGCACTCCTACTCTTCGCTCGACTCTCAGAGAGCTACGGAGAGCTACTGCGTCCTCGCACAGCGGAATGGCCGAGTGGCCTTCCTCAAGCAATAACGTTGTCCGCTCGCTACTCTCCCATTGTGTTAATGCTCGTGATTACGTGTGCGTGTGTTTGTGCTTGCGTTTGTGTATAGATGAGTGGTTCTTTAAGTAAGATACTTGTTTCTCATACATCAATTTTAATACACTTATATTCACATACTTATTTTCAATGTCCGAAGCTATAGTTTGTCATAAGTAAGGATTTAGAAAGAAGTTACATAGTTAAAAATTTTTGTTTTAAGGTGAATTCTAAATTATCACAGATAGTAATTTGGCAGTTTAGAGGTTAAATGAAACGTTATCTTCTCACCCACATCTAATAGATTTATTAATGTTTTTAAAATGTTTTTTTATTTTTAACAATTCACTTAACTTCACCTTTAAAGTATCTCATGCGGTTGGGTTAATTATCATTTCGTAATTTTGTAAACTCCGCTTGTAGTTTATAAAATTATGCGAAGTTTTCTACCAGGATGGCGAAAGATTAAAAAATTCTACAAACTTCGAAAACTGAAAGCGTAATTTACAAACTATGAATCAGACCCTAACCTAATCTCCGAAGTCTCCTTAAAATAAGATCTTCCTTATTTAATAGTACGATTTACTTCTAGATAATTGTACATCTACTTTAGGATGAATATGAACAATTGTAATAGTAATACCTTGCCGCGAGTATGATCAATTTGACCCATGCCTAACGTTTTTCTATTTATCCCCATCTGAGCTCCCAGACGTGTTCACGAGATTGCACGTGTTTTGCCAGTAGCCACTAGCAAATGCGTGCAGGGCTTGTAAGTTTGTGCACTCCTTTAGCCGGGTATCTCGAAGCAATTACCGACTGTAAGGGATCCGGCCGCGGAAGGGGAGAGGGGCCAGCTTTAGCTCGTTAAGGTAATGGTGTCCATTATCTGGCGGAGGCAGGGGCACGAAGGAAAGAAGTTAACCCCAGGAGTGAGTGCGCGCGCGAGCAACGTTGCCACGCACGAGGACACGCCGAGAGAGTCACTTTGCTTCTTGCGCGTGAGTCCCTTTTTTGCGATCGTCTCGTGCTTTTGTATTTTGCCGGCAGAGGTTAATGGACCTTGAACTGTGCGCTCGCTCGCTGAACGTGACTTCGTTGATTTTGCGGTTTTATCATCTAAAAGGTTCAAGCCAATTTTCATAAGTGGCTTTATTCTTGTGTTATGTTGCATTATGTATTTTTAAAGTATTTTTATCTTAATGTGTGCGCCAATAGAAGATTTTGTTTAATTAATCCTTTCTCGCGCGTATTTGTAAATCTTGACAAACATTCACTTGAACAAATAATCTCCCTAATTCAGAACTGTCGACGATTGTCAAGGGACGTTTCCTAGAATTTTTGGTCGTCGTGTAGCTGTTATGCTGCGCTCAAGTACTAGCACTACTATGTTTCTTATCGGACTCCTTAGAACAATGACGTCGTAAGAGGCTTATCTGATGGCGGGTGTCCTCCATTGTGTGCCATAACGATTGGGAATTAAAGGAGTTTCGTCTGTTGAAGATAAGATCGAGCGATTGTTTTGAGTTTATCTCGGCACTTAGAGTCAATTAAAACTTTCGGTAAATATTGAGAGCTTGATAACTTACGTAATTTGTTAAGAAAAGATATCATAATTATTCCAAAAAGTCTATTTGTTATAATTGGGAAATAATGTACATAGTATAAGAGCAATTTCTTGTTAAGAATTTTCAACTTCTAAAGTATTAATAACTTTGATAAATCATTTACTTCTTCTTTCACAATCATTATGTGTACCTTTCTTGCCTTATGGCTATTTTCATAGCGAAAGATATACACCCTGCACATATGCACGCACGCCCACGCGCGCACCTCCATCCCGTAACCTGTAGCTCTCTTACACGGCAACCGCTAACCCCTTATTTTCTCTTACAATAGCCGCGACTACAAGGCGCCACTTGCGCGCATGCTTACGTACAAAAGACATCCAACCAGAGTGAGAGAGGGAGACACAGAGTGCGGAGTGTATCGGCAGCGACCTCAAAATCTCCGTGAATTCCCGTCACACTCCGTCCGTAACTCAACGGGCCCCGCCAGACACACGTAATCTATTCGACGTTAGAGTTGCTCGATTGCCTCGTAAAATGCTCCGGCGACATCCGTTCTTCGATTCCTCGGGAGAGGAGCGCGGCCGGGGGGAAGGCCATTTACCTAAACGGGGCTCGATCCACTTCATTGAATAGCGTTCGCGCTCGCGCGTGCACTCTCGTGATTATGATAATGCGCCGGAGATTTCTCGCAGCTCTTTCTTTTGCTCTTTCTCTATTTCTCCCTCTCTCTCTCTCTCTCTCTCTCTCTCTCTCTCTCTCCCCCTGCCGTGATCGTTTGCACGCGATAATGCGTGGGTGAAAGTGCTCGGGGAGACCTTTTTCTTTTTAAGAACAATGGTATTGTGTTTAGGTATAGAGGTTGAACTGACGAGCTGCGAACACGAATTCATGGGTTGGCCAAGTTGAAGTCTCTTATAATTGCTTTCCTTTGATATCGTTTATCATAAAGTATAGCTAGCCTCGATAGGAGTAAGGGATAACGTATTCAATTATAGTTTTCTATATTTTATTATTTGTTTAAAATGATAGTTTACTGAAAATTATATTGTTTCTTCTAAATTTAAATAATGTTTTACGTATAGTCATGTTTTACGTGTGAATGATATTTTACAAAAGTCATGTGATATAGCTCTACTATTTATGCAAACGGCTTCATTGTTTTCACCCGAAAAAAGTGAAACATAAAGTCTAAAAATCCTAAACTATAAAAAGTACATAAACTAACAGATCTCGAAGTTGACATTTCAAGAAACCCTGAGTATATCGGAAAGAAAAATACTCCCGCTGTCTTTTCCACCTTTCCACAAACTGACCCATGAAACAGCAGTAAAAAAATAAACAAAGAACGAGAGAAGAAGAAAAAGTAGCCGGCAGATGTTGCTAATATAAAAAAGTAGCGTGCGCACGCTAGCGAAAGCAGCTCGGCCCTGCGCATTGCCAGACTTGCATTTGACACGCGCGTGATTTGTAAGACTGGGCGCGCATCGACGTGATGGACTACGTGAGAGAATAAGATCGTTGCCTTGCCCTTACTTTCTTTCACTTTCTACTTCGGAAGAACGAGAGGCGAAATATAAAGGAGACGAAGTAGCGGAAAGCGGAAGAGAAAACAATGCCACTTAAGAATGGAAGGCAAAAGAAAGAAAGGAGTAGCCGAGGAGGCGAAGATCAAGTTCCTTTTTCAATTTCTTTACTTTTGTTTTGTTTGCTTTACGGTTTCTTTTCTTGGTCTCGATGTGTATCCGGTATCTAAATGGTTTTCAAAGATCCCGTTCGAAAATCTTGTGGCAAGGTTTTTTGCTTCTAGAGATTATAACTGTTTTTGCGTTTAAAGTCGTTTAAGTCGAGGAATTAAAATGTTCAATGGATCCACTTTGAACTGTATCTATAACATATTCAATGCTGATTTGACTTTGCCGCACGCATGTCTGACCATTTTCCACTCTAACTACTTATTCACACTTCCCACAATTACCGTACAAACAATATTTCATTTCTCAAATATCTTTACGAAACCAGTCTATTTCTTACTATATCACAAAGTTCCCTCCACATTGTCTAAATTGTTTTCATTTCACAAAGCCCACTAAATCACCCCTGTAAAAAGTGCATACGAGAGCCTGAGTGCAGGGCAGAAGCTAATTAAAATATTTCATCCTCCTAAAACGTCGCAGCTCGCACTAAAACCCGCACCGCCTTCCCGGCTCTAAAACCCCCATGCACCGCCGGTATCTTTCCCCATTCACCTCACTCCCCCATCCGGAGAGAAGAGAGCGTGCAGCGGAAAGGGTATAAGCATCTTCCAGTCTCGAGACTCGTGAGGCAAAAAGTGCCGAGTACAAGGAAGAAGCTAGGAGGACGACGTCACGTACTACGCCTCCCCCCCCCCCTGCCCCGCGCTCGCGCGAAGAAAGGAAGCGAGCTTGAGCGTCTCTCCCTAAGAAGACTCGAGCTCGAAAATGAGGGTCGGGGGTGGGTGGGTGTGTTGCTGTTGCGGTCGTCCGCGTGCGGGAGGGCGGCGCGGCATTACCTTCGCGCCATTAACTCGCAAAACTTTCCGCCTCGAATCTTGTTCTCGAGTCTCTCGCTGCTGGGCTCGCAAGCTCGCTAGTCTCCTTTTTCGCGGCGGCCAAAAAGATTCTCGAGAGAGAGGAGGTACTTTGCGAAGCGCGACTCCATTTGTGAAGTTATCAGCGTAAATAGCGCTGGCGTAAGTGATCCGCGCCGAGCGAGTGCGTTAACGCGCTTTATGGACTGCCGGACGAGTCGAGGGCCGACGATGCGATCTTAAAATTTGCCGGGTTAGTGAGGAGTTTTTGAGGAGACGGAAAGGTTTTTAGTGGATTCAGGAATGCTTGACGTAAGTGGAATTGGGAGGCGCTCGGTTCTGGTTGCTATTCTGGTTTTATTGATATGAGGCAAGAGGTGGCTTAGTAGTGGTGGTTAATAGTGGTGGCTGATTGTAGGATTTATGATGGAAGAGATATGTGTACTTGCAAAACAATAATAATAACAATTTTTACATCAATGTTTTTTCATAGTCTTATTAGCACTATTGAAAATTGCTTTGTTTTTTTGTTTTTTATATATTCCACTTGTCAGTGTAAATAATAAATTTAACTCATCAAAAGCGTATAGTTAATAATTCATCTGATTTTGATTGTATGTGTTAAATGGTTATGACCATAAAAGCTGCTTAGGATAATTCTACAGTATTGAATGACAATCAATCAAGATCACTAATTGATCTAATCTATTTAACAAGCTGTCTATTTTTACGATTAAATAATTGGGCTCATATTATTATTTAAAAAAATCAAATTTATGAATAAAATTACAGAAGCTTAAAAATTCATAAAGATATTTCGATTATTAGGTATATTTTTTACAAACTCTGATAATACATATTACAAGTGCCATATAATTAATCTACTCATAGATATTATTCATGAATTAGGCTAATGAGACATTTCATTTCTGACACATAGCATTTCGATTATGTCACGACATGTATAGTGTAATGAATTTGTAAATTAGTTTCAACAGCTCAAGTATCTACGTTTATATTATCGAAATAACAGGTCAAAAGCGATTTTGATTTACTGCCTATTATTGCGTTAATTGGATACTATAAAGGCGATATAAATTGAAAGCCCTTGTTTCATATCACTTATTACAAAATGGAAAGCAATTCAAATGCATTAAAAAAAAGAATTTTTATCTTTGTAAAGAAATATAATATAATTTGAATTCCTAAAATAGAGCTTAATACTTTATTAGGAATGTTACAAAAAATTTAACAATAAGCATTTCACGCAAACATGTGAATTATTCGTTTTGATATTAAATTGATTGAAAGTTAAAAGGTAAAAGCTTTTGATAGCAAAAAAAAAAATAAATAATTTACAGTTGCTAACTTTGATAATAAACAAGAGTCAGGATTCAATAAATATCGCATTCTCTGTATAGAGCCGTAAATTTGAAAACAGGTTAATGGCCTAAAAGCCAGCGCGAAAAATCGTTCTATTTACTCTTTCGCAAGTGTGCGAGCTCCAAATAATACAAATCCATTCGCCGCTACCCAGAATAGCGCACAAATAATCACTGGGCGTATCCATCGCCGGCGAATCCCGCTGAAATTCATGCAAACTCCGAACGTTTTTAATCTCCTAACAATGACTCCCTTTGCTTGGCGAGAAAAAAATCAGAAGCGAAAAGAAGAAGAAAGGCGAACCGAGAAGTAATCAGGATTGGAACGAAGGGATCGAAGTGTATCGCGCAGGAAGTCAGAGAATAACTCGCAAAAAGAAGAGTGAGAGAGAGAGTGAGCCAGGCCTCTGCAGCAATCGATATCGAGCAGCTCGCACTTTTTCTCACCCCTCTACTTTTTGGTGCCTATAGACTTCTTATATATATCCACAAAAATACATACACAGGGACGGCACTCGCGTCGTCTCGCAGCGTGCCTCGAATAATCCTCACCCTTCGGATCGCGGCTCAGCTATTGCTTCTTTCCTACGGGAGCGTGTTGTTGTATATATACACCTCGCTCGTTCGTTCCGTTCTGTTTCTTCGGCGCTCGCCCGACTGTATTTTGATGTATATAGGTGATGGAGCGATTTATTTTTTCGCTTTTTCGTATATAGGGATGCGTGGATGTAGGTGAGCAGCGATCGCGCGGATATGAGGCTCTGACGGTGCGCCTGAATGGAACCGCTCGGATATGACTGATGAGCTGTTGATGTTTGCAGATGAAGCGGTGAATGAGAATTTTTTGTAGAATTTGAGAAATGCAAAATTGAAGGTATGTAAAAAAAGAGGTTATAAGCAATATTTTTCTAAAAGAAGGCAAATAAATGTGTCTTTATTTTATTTTTGCTGAAAATCTATATAATAAATATTTGTTTTATACGAACATGCTGTGAATTTCCAAAAGTATGTATTTAATAACTATTTAGCCTTGTGTTGTTAGCGCATCTAAGATGACGAATCAAAAGCTACTGAGGTTTTTTGTCTACCTCACCCCTGGGGCTTTATTCAGTTAATTCCAGCGTTAACTACCAAAATCGGTCTCTGCGCATGCTCAGTAGCGATAAAAACTAGTTTAACGCTGGCGTTAGAGTTACAGAATAACCCCCCTGGTCCTGCAAGGTCAACAAAATCTTAAAATATTGAAATATGAAGGGTAAATCACGAAATAAGAATAAATTATAATTCTTTTTTATAAACAAAACAGCATTGCATTACAATCAATATTTTTATATATTAAAATTCATATTTACAAAAATACACTAAACGTAATATGTACATAATTCAAAAGTAATGTATAAGTTAGTATAATTTAATAACTGAGTAAGCCGCCCTAAGAAAACATTATCTCCAGCCCACGTACATTTCGCCACGAATCGAATCCCCTTAAAATCGTATCGGAAATCAGCGCATCCTGCCTGCGCCGCACCTCGAGGAATCGCGCGTTCGCCAACTGCAATATCAATAAGCCACGAGACTCCAGCGTGCGCGTCTCCTGGAAAAGCCAATAAGAGATCTCGCTAATGTAATCGCACTCCGCGCGCTTGATTAACTCTGACACAGAGGTAAGGGAACGGCTGTGCTGGTCTTGGAATGGAAGAGCGATGTATAAAAGCAGTTCACGTGCGCGACGAGTTTTATTAGGACGCGTTGCTTTGGGGGATTGGAAAGCAGGTATGTTATGGAATGAAGTTAGTGGAGGTATGATTGTTATTGGATCTTTTTTGTTGGGGACTTTTATGGTTTTTTTCATTATTAATTTAATATTATGTTGATTGATCGTGGTAGATACCTATTTTTGTCAAGACCAATTTAAATAGATAATTGTAGAGACGTTTTCTATCATTTTATTAAAACTGTGTTTGATACTTGTGAAATATCATTAATGATCTTAGGTGTTTCGCAATATAGTATGCCACATCAATTTTGCTATAATAGACAGGATTTTAACGGTACTGTTTGGGCTCCATTCTCAGCGCTTTATGCATTATCAAAATGTGTAGAAAACTCATAAAACAAAAGTCGACAGTAACTATTTCACGCACGCGTCCAGACGCACGCTCACATGGAATAAAGTAAATTTAAACCCCATATAAAAAGTCATACCAGCGGTATTATGATTCTCTCATATTCCAACTTCCATCTCTTTTGCACTCTTATAGCGTGGCTCCTTATCTTCCTTGGTCTCATTCTTTCGGCTTGGCTATCTCTCGTCTTCATTCCTCTGTGTCTCTCTCTCTTTGTCTCCCCTGGCCTGCGCTCTATTGCATATTTCGTTTTACGGCGCATAACAGGACTCGCCTCGTCTCTATCTCTCTAGTTTCTTGCTCTGAGCTCCGGTGTATTGCCACCATTTTACCGCCTGGGGAATCGATCTCTCGCGCGCGCCCGCGTCGCGAAAATGGCCGCCGCATCGCGCTCGCAGTCTGAAGGATTCCCTCGGGGATTTCGCGCCCCGCTCGCTCGCCTGTTTTCTATCTTATATGCGCACGATGCTTTCTTCCGCCGTATTTTTTTTTCCTCGTGTTTTCCTTTTTAGAGAGAAAGAGGGGGGGGGGGGGGGTTAGAGGGAGCGAGAGCAAGCTTGCCGATACGACGCACACATAGGGTTATTGTGCAGGTCGTTGCGGAAATTGAAGTGCGTCGAGGGCTCGCGAGATTTCGAGAAGGATAAAATTCAGTTTGAGATCAAGAATTTCTAAGCTTTATGTAATAAATGACGTTTAAGTCTGACGAATTGTATTACAAATATATTTCATTACAATATACATGTTAATTCTGCAATGAGAAACTTAAGAGAGTAAAAATTACAAGCTAGTTGGCAAAAATTACCAACCTACTGGATAAAGCAATCACAGGTTGCGAGAAAGAAAACTTTTACCAACTAGATTGGCAAAAATTACAACTTAATTGATAAAAATTATAAGCCAGATTGGCAAGAATTACAAGCCAAGTTAGTAAAAATTACCAACAAGTTGGTAAAAATTTTCCTTTTGGCAGTCTCTAATTGCTTTATCGAATAGGTTGGTAATTTTTGCCAACTAGCTCGAATTTTTACTTTCTTGGGTTTCTCAGTGTGAAAATATTAGTATCCGGATGAAAATACTATATCGTTCTAAATCAATACTTGGCTTTTTAATTCATATTACTTTAATGTTCAAAAAAAAAATAATAGTTCATAAGAATTCAAAGTTAAATAATTTTTTATTTTTTGTTTTAAATGAACTCTGATGCTACAACACGTCCTATCAGGTTTATTATATTTTCTGTAATTTTTATCAAAAAATCTTATCCGTGTATTAAATACGGTAATTTAGGTAATTCGACCAATTAGGTCCCTAATTAGTGCCTATTTAATTTTCTCTCAAGATAGTGATCACAATTAAGTGATGGACGAGTGTCCCAATTATCCAGTATCTTCCCTGCGGAATCCTTTCGCAATGCCAACGAATGTTTCTTATGAGCTTCTCTCTCAATCTCTCTCTCGTTCTGTGTCTTTCTCATGGCAAGGAGCAGACAGTTAAAATTTATTGCGCGCACCGAGCTAATGACAGACTCGTCGATGCATAATTTATTCGCATAACCCGTGGCCGCGCTTAACTATCGCGCAAACTGTACTTAAGCGGTGGTCAACCCTCGCTCGGCCGCTAAGCTCCGCGCGGCCACCGCTAAACTTGCGGCCTGCCTGCCATTGTGCGGAGGTTTAATTTTGCTGTTCATTTGCGCCGCTGCATAATTTAGCCGAGTCGAACGCTTGCCTCGCTCGCGCGCGCAGCCCAAGGAGAAAGCCGGAGGGAGAGAAGTAAATTAGATTACGACTGCAGCGGAGGAATTTTAATTTTAAGACGCAGTTTGGAAACTGCCCCCCGCTTAATACGTTATGAGGATCGTGAAACTAATGCACAATGAGGCCCGTGACGTCTGCGAACGTGGCCGCTTGGAGTTTGAGTTCGGGCGTGGGTGTACATTTGTATGCTGAGCTCGAGATTTTAATAGTTGGTTTGTGACAGCGGTGCAGATGGGCGACAGTGACGGCTAAAATAGGCATAATGAAAACGATAATGAAGTGTTGCTGTTACGATATGGAAGTGATACGTGAATGATGGGGATGATGGTGCTCTTTGAAAATTTAATTAAAAGCAATATCATTCGCCGTATCATTTACAGATAAACATGACAATACGAAATACATTTACCATTTGACGTTTAAACTCGAAACAAACCGAGAACAAAATTCACCCGATCCTTTCACCTTTATTAATATTTATTTCGTGCATTATCTAAACAAACTGAGCAACTAAAAAAATCTGTAAAGTCCATCCGATTTAATAATAATCATTTAAGCGATAATTAAGTGACGGGAGCTCGCGCCCGTTTCCTCGTTAAGACGGCGTTCAACGTAAATCGCTAAGCCGAAGATAACGCGGCTGCGCTGGCGCATAAGCCAAATCCCGCCTTCTTTTTCGCGCAGGCGGCCTCCTACTCCGAGCGTAGGCGTATATATAAACCTTCATAGGTCCGCGCGAGCGCGACGTTCATTAGGATTTGCGCGACGATGCGCTTAGGCGCCGACGCCGCCGCCAGTAGCGGGTTATTTCGGTTTACGACGGGAGTAAAGCGCACGGGGGTTATTGAATTATGGATCGGGTTATTGAATTTTTTGAGGGTTATGGCTACTTCTTTTTATGTGAAACGAAATGTGTTATTATTTTAACGTTTGGGGAGGCATCTTAGGCTTTTGATGTATTTTTTAATTTGGTGAATTTTTTTACGCTCTACGTTAGCAGAAATTTCTAAGAGTCAATTCAATTTTATTAAATTGTAAATAATGTATGTCAGTAAAATTCTTGTAAATGAATTAACTTGAAGGAAATTTTGAGAAGTCAAAAAAATTAACTCCTTATTAGGAGTTAACCACATAAAATTGAAATATTTAGTACTCATAAGAAGTGAATTTTAAATTATACTTCTTATAAGGAGTAAATATCGGAAAATCAAGAAAACCCCTTATAAAAAATAATTTTTTTACTTATTATAACGAGTGAGTTTTAGAAAATTTGTAAAATAATATTAAAAGTTACTCCTTATAAGAAGTGAATTTTACTAAGTGAATTTTGATATGAATTTACTCCTTAACTTCTAGAGAGTAACAAGTTTATTAAACTAAATATTAGAATCATCTGATTTTGCTATTTAATGAATCGCAATATATTATGTGTTGAACTCTAATTACAATCTGCTTATACAAAAACACTTTAGTGGATTAATTAAAGCACATTAGCGCACTATGCGAATTCTGCCTTATGTTAAACATACTGCTATGACTTTTAATCTTTAGAAATTAGTCACTATAATTTGATATCATTTATTATAGTTTTATATTACAAATAGATATTTTTTTATTTGAAACAGATATTTTATATAGCTGTTAGAAAAATTATTAATAGAATAAATGATAATTCACTAATGCTTAGAATTATTTTAATATTAATTGTTATTGTTTATAGTCAATATTTCGATGATCACGCGAGTGTATTAATCACTACGGATTATTTGTATTTGAATAGAATTCATTTTCAAAAGTGTATTCTACTGATTAACTAGTGCTTTCGTTTATACATTATATAGATCCTTTGATAACACTTGCCATAATCCTTGATTATTTAGAGTAAATTTATATATTTTCGGAATAACTGTTTAGTTTATGAAATATCTGGATATAAATTATTATTGTTTATGATATTATGCAGTCAGGAAACAATCGTAACATTTCTTTATTTTTTAAATATTTTCATATAAAATGGATGATAAAATTTTACTTAATATTTTTAATAAAACTAAATATTTAAATTAACATCATCTACACTAATGCCTTTAAGAATTTGACATTTTACAGGTATTTATAAAAATCGAAAATTAATCCATCTGCTCATTGATATAAACTAAACATGTCCTGTAAATGTACATTTAACGCAGAAAATTAACCTAATTATACGACTAGCTACACTCAGCACACTAAATTTATCTCTTAATCCCATGATGCAACGATCCTCTACGCTCATTTATTCACATTTCTCCTCGTCACCGCTTTTCCACTGCCGGATGACTTTCTCGAATTCATCCAAGTTCTCTCGTTTTCTCTTTCTATCTCTCACTTTTTCTCTCTCGGTCTCTCCTCGTCTCTCTTTTCTCAGAATTTCACATTCCGCAAAGATGCCGCGTTACATTAAAGCATTGCTATGTAATTTTTAATTAAACTGCACGAGGTCGAGAACGAGGAGACGTTTTGAAATTTTTTTGATAGGAGTGACCCAAAATTTTTAATGCAAGTTTTCTTTGAAAGAACGATGTTTGAAGATAAGTATTGCTTGGCTTATTTAAATTGGATGTTTTTTATAATTACTTCTTTTATGGTATGTGCTATTTGAATACGCGAAAGTTATAGAATATAACATAAATGCAATGTTATATCAATTAAATTTTTTTTCTATTCGTATAAGTACTTAATAAGCAACTTTCATTGTGATACAATTTTAACTTTTAATAATAATTTTAATATTTTTGAAAAATTAATTTCGTTTTTCTAAAAGAAAATATCAGTCTTGCTATACAATTTTTTTCTTAAAATTATTAATAACAATAATCCAAAATGTTATCCTGAATATAGTGGCTAATTATAAATTCACTTAAAACCTTTAAAAGCAGTAATTTTTCAGGCACTTGCGGAAAAAGATTTTACCATTATTTGTATAAACAACTTTATAAACAGGTAGCTTGTACTACTTTTAGACAACTTTTTTAGCGCAAAGTAGAACTATACGAACAAAAACCGTTTTTATACGGGCCTGCTTCTGTTACAAAGCAGAAAACTTGAAAAAATAAATATATTTATAAATGTTAAAATTAATACATATTTTATAAAAACTTAGCAGCTATTTTTTAAAGCTCTACTGCGTTTCTCTGTCTCGACCATTACTTCACCTCCGGCAAAAGAAAAGGAAAACAAAAATAGCGCACCGGCCAATTAACAATGCAAGCGTGACACTTCGCTCTTCCTCCGATCCCCCTCCGTATATTTTAAATTCCCGTTTATTCATAATTCATGAGCCGCAAGACCGAGCCGCGCGCTTGCGCTTGCCGGTTATATGCGTATTCATTTTTCCTGCGCGCTCCTCGAAAAATATTCGCCTCCCCGCCGACGAATTAAATAGACGGACGGGATTTCGCTTCCCCCCACCCCTTCGTACATAGCCACGTACCTGTAATACGCGAGCGCGGAACCGTGTATTTTAAATTAATTAGCGAGCGCTCCGCGGCAATTTGTAAGAATTTCCATTGCACATGAGCGCCGAGCGGCCTATTGAGGCGTAGCTGTACCCGCGCACACGCACACGTACACATACCGACTCGACTTTACAGCAAGGGGAGGGAGGAGCTGAATGTGCGCTTGATACGTTAATTAAGAATGCCTCGCTGAGGGGGCGGTGCAGCTGAATTTAATGTTTTCGAATGAAACGACTGTCTGTCAGGGTATACTGGCGCTGCTGCTTCTTCTACTTTTTCGTCTTTTTTTCAGCCTTAATTCGGTCTGTGTGCGGGGAAAAGTCTTTAGCAAGTTTCAGCGGAACGTTGAGTTGTTGAAGTATTTTTAGGCTCGTTTTAATGTGTGAAATGTGGGGAGTGATTAGCGGATAATTAAAATGTCTGATTTTGAAGGATGACGCGCCCGAGCTGTATGCGTTTAGGATTTGAATAATGTTCACTAAGTAGCAGGTATTCGTTTTATTACTATTTCGGTGTTGAGCTATAATATATTGATTTTGATACGATGGTTAACTTATGATAAAATATAAATAAAAAAGCTATAATATGGGATTCTTACCTCATGACTGAATAAAGTTTATTGTTTATAGTCAACTATGAAATTCGGAATATACTTCTTAAAGGGTTTTTAATAAATGAAGTATCTACTCTGTATGATACTTTTACATTAAGTTATAGGATGAAAATGATAATTTATTAATAAAAATGTTAAAATAGTGTAAAATAAAATTTTTATGATCTTTTTGGGTCGGCCAGAAAATGTTCAGAAACTTTTTACATTATCTACTTTCTGACTGAATTACCTGACATAAAACCTTCATATATATACTTCTCTACTTTTGAAAGTATTATCCTCTTCATGGACAAATTATGTTCCGCTAAAAATATGACTTTGATACCTCGCTATTATTTGTACTTTATTTTTCCCAGATGTTTAATCAAAACCTGTCGTTTAATTATTTTTTATTATCTCTACAACATATGTATAGTAACTTGCTGTTTACCGTAAGGTAGATGCGTCAAATTTTCGTTAAGAGTTGACAACGGATAAATTTTGATATATGAACAAGCAAAATCGCGATAAATGATTTCATAGGGATCATATTTATCAACGTCAACGCATTCGTTCATTTTAATCCACCGATCTGCCAGGCAGGACCTGTAACATTGACACGGCAGTTAAATATAAAAGAAATTTCTTTTTAATCTCACAAAGAACAGCATAAACATTTAACGAAACTTTTCATCGAAAATTAAAGCAGTCGTTCAGGATTCCCAATAAAAAAGGCTCCATCCCCGTCGTAAAACGATAAAAGCCATCCTCCTCTATACCGGCCGTTTTATCAATTTTCGAATCGCCGCTCATGAAACTCGCAGCAGCCCTCTCATAACCTCGCCTCCGCGACCTTATCCTGCAAAGTCCTGCTCGGCGGCCATCGGGCTCTTATAAGAAAATTCCTCCTCCGAGACCGGGAATATCGATTATAGCGTCGCGCTCGCTCGCTCGCCTTTCTCTTAGTCCCATGCCTGTGTAAGACGCACACGCGATTATCGGGACCCGGTTGCGTGGAATTCTTTGCGAGTGATGTGGGAATGGGAGCAAGTCAGTTTGTGTGTGAGAGCGAGGGTGTAATGGGAAATCGATAATGATGATAGCGGAGCATGATGGCGAGATCGCGCTTTTGCTGGTGGAGGAGATGGTTGGGCGCATGGGTTTGCGATTTGATTGGCCCTTCTCGCTTATTCGAATGCGATGGGAGGATTATCTTTTTTTTTATGCTATTTTATTATGATAATTCATAATCATTTTTCTGGATGAAATTATTGGTCTGCGGTTGATAATTAAGAGTTTCTTTGTGTTATTTTATATTATACGGGTAATAACTTTTTTAATTTGAAGGAATTTTCGTTTTTAAATGATGATATTTATCGACATTTTTTTCTCGTCGGTTTCAGACTTTAATCTATATTTATAATTAAAAGCCTTTATTAGTGCGAATTGTGTGGTAGACACGATATTCGACGAACCCATCGACTTTTTTAATCATTAATTAATTAATAAGCTCCCTTTTTAAGTCTTACATGAATTTAAAAAGTACATGAATCGCGGGAATCGTGAGATCATTATCGCAATCGCAGTAAATACTAAATTATCCGAAGATCGATATTAAGCAGGCAATTACTTGAATAGTCTTATACTTACATTATTAAAAAACCATTGCAATCAACAAGCTTACACTCAACACATTAAATTGAAAACACGATTGTCCATCATTAACAATCTCAATAAAACTTCTTAACAAAACAAAATAACCCATCATTAATACAACCGTTCCACGATTCTCGCAAAGTAAATCACCCGACCCCCCAGCGTAATAACAAACCAAAAAAAAGAAAAACTTTCCACAATCATCCCTAAAACTCGGCGCTCCCTCTCGGATCGTTAAAGAAATCTCTTCCTCCGGGCAGCCAGCATCATCAGGAATTAAATCAGCAGCTCCGCAGCCTACACAACTCGGCGCTTGGCTGCAACACAGCCCGAGACAGCGCCGACCACGCGGCGCGATATTGCTCCGCGCTCGCTGACCTCTCCCAAGACTCTCCTCCCTCCCCCGTCGTGTCTGTGGCGCGCGAGGGACTTGCGCGAGCGCGCCGAGTCCGCCGGGAAATGAGCGCGAGCGCCACTTCCAATTAAAAGTTGCGCGGCCGCCGAAGCCCGGCCCCCTACCCTCCTCCGAGTTAATGAAGGAAATAGAGAAACTGCCTTCTAGGGCTGCGAGCGCGCGCGCTCTCTCGCTCTTTTTTCGCCTAATTTTATTTCGGCTGCACAAGCCGGCTCGTCCTCATTGATTTTTTTTTGCGAGCGTTATCTTCTTTTTTTAAGGGGGATGGGTAGGTGTGGCGGGTAAGTGTGTGGATTATTCGCGATGGATTGCATGTGCTACGAGGTCTTTTTTCGTAGCGCTTTTTGCGTGTTTATTTTATTTATTCATTTATTTATTTTTTTTTTTTTCGGTACCTTGGGATATAAAAAAATATTCACGTAAAGATCACTCCTGATCAATATAGTGTTGCAGTGGAGGCATTATTTTGTTGTTAAAATAAATTTTAATGCACAAAGTGTGACTATTGTTTTTTACACAAATTATGTATTTATAAGATTTACTAAACAAATACATAATTTAGTTGTGATGTGTGTTTAAAATATTTTTCTTTAAAATACTGAATATGATCGATTACTTAATACTTGATTTTTAATTAATTTTATTCTTGTTACTGTCTGTTTAATCTGTTACTTGCTCAAGACTTTAATTATATAATATTACATGCTTGATAAATATTTGTTATTATAATTTTCTTAAATTTCTTTTGCGTATTTTAGTTTACTCAGAATAATAATACTGTCATAACTAGGTGTCAGTAGTAATAACACGGTTTGGTCAGACATCAAAAGATAAACTTATGAGTATTATTTATTCGAATTTATATACATCTTAAAGTAAAAGTATAACTCGCTCAGAAACAACTGAATTTCAAAATCAATACGATACAATTAAACAGAAGCATAATTAAAAACCTCTTCCCGAGTACTCTTTTATTGAATAGCTTCTATTTCAGCTATCTCAAAACAACAGAAGCATTGTCTAAATACAGCGCACGTTCTTCCAAGAAAGTTCGTCTTACCTCTATTACAGAGAAAAGCAGCAGACCTTCAATCGAATATCCTTGCGAGGATTAATGCTTCTATCACTGTATACAAGTGCGCTGCAAGCATTCCTTCGGCTCGCTGTGTAATCGCTTAATTGGCTTGCGTATATGAATATTCAGGCAGTCAGTGACACGGATAGTCGGCCGCACGCGGCAACTGTCTCGTTATGACGTTTCAATTTCGCGCTTTAGATGTGCGCGGGATATGAGCAAATGGTCTGTTAAGTTTTTGGAGAATTATTGAATAAAGGAATATAGAGTAAATTTCTGTTAAAATTTACTGTGAATAAATTATTAAGTTTTTGATTTTTTTAATAATTTTTCAGTTTCAATTCTTGAAATAAGAATCGCTTGAAAGTTACATTCTGCTGTAACAAAATTTAAAATGCTTAGAAAAGTAGCCTTCTTCTAACATGATTATGAATGCAGATATAATCATTTGGTAGCGTTAAAAAATGAGCGTAATTCTTTCCATTAATTTTAAAATCCAGAATAACACATACATTGCTTATCAAAGTGTAACAAAATTTATGTATAACGTGCGCCGTAAAATAGAAATAAGTACAGACGGTAATTCATGTTTATTGTAAACTGTACGTCACGAGGAAAAAAATTTTTTTAGTCGTCTTCAAACTTTAATTACACAGTCAACTTAGCAGAGCCAGTCGAGCCCCGATAAAATCGCAATTAAGCGAGAATGTGTGTAAGCACCTACTTTGAATTTCTCGGGGGCCCCCTTTTTTCGCGCTCCGCGCACGCTTCTCTTTATTAAAAATTAGCAGCACGCGCGGGGGAAGTGCATAACCTTTCATTCACAAAAGTGAGTTAGAAAGGCCGAGTTAAGCAGCTGTGGAGTTTTGATGAATGGTCACGCGATTCATTCCCGCGCCTTTACGTCGGCTTTCTTTTTTTTCTCTCTATCCCAGGTGTCTGAAGGACATTTTAATCGTAATATATTCCAGAACGTTTTAATAACTAATGTATGTAAATTTATTCACTTTTCAGTCTAATTTTAGTATTTAAAACTAGTTTTTAGCAATTTAAATTTTGAAATTAGTCATTTTTCGAGTAAGAATAAAAAATTAATTAAAATTGCATTTTATAAAATTAAAATAATTAAAACACTGTTATTAATTTACAAGATTATAATTAAATTTAAACAAATTCACATGCTTTTTTACTGTTTTCAGTAAACTTCACTAAATCAGACATTTTTCAAAAATCTCCTGCATTCTTAGTTTTAAAGATTTAAAACAATTAAAAAACGATTAACACAGCGAAATTTTATTATAAATTAATAATGTAAAATTTCGTAAAAGCAAATTTTTGCACAGCTTTTTTGGATTTGATTACAAATAGAATGCAGCGTACAATAACCACATTTACTTCTCATTGGCAGTGCACAGGACGTAGGTACGAAGGATAATCTGAAAACTTCCTGCAAACTATCATCGGTATACGCATAAATTCAATAATCCCGCGGTGAAGCTATTAGTCTTTCTTAATTTACAACTTCAAAAATAAAACTATCGACTGCCAAAGCTAGCGAAAAAAACCTTTGCGCATGCACATGTTTTACCAGAAATAAAGAATCTTTATTTTTCGAGGTAAGCATTATCCGCTTTCTATTTAATTGTGCATCAGACTAACAGAAGCCAACTTCTTCTCTAATTTTCGAATCCTCAGCGGTGTCTACTCCCTCGTATAATTCCACATATACAGCGCATCCCATCCATACTGTATACACCTCGAGAGCGGCAAGAAGCCGCCCACTCTCCCCAGTCCCCCGACAATTTCGGCAGCCTTATCTCTCTCGGGCGCGCACGCGAAGACGCGCGGCGTATTTATTTAATAAAGCCCGAACGCCCGCGCGCTCGACGACGGCGCTACGTTTTCTGGCCGGGCGCCCGACGTGAAGCGAGAACGGATAGGCGGGGTCCGGTTATTTTCTTCCCACCCCCGCAGCTTTCGGGCCGCGTCATCTAACGTCGACTCCCATTAGCTGCTCTCTTAGAGCTCCGGGAACATAATTCCGAGTTATTCAATTAGCGCCCGCTGCGTATGATGACGATGCGCGACTGCGAGTGGATGGGGGTGATAGTTTTGTCTAGTAGTTTCTGGGGATGGAGGATAGATTAGTTTGGTATTTATTTTATTATTGTATTGCAGTATCGCAGAATTGATGTTTGAAACTCAAGAGTTTATTGTAGAAGCTTTGTTAAATTGTAGATATGGTTTTAATCTGTAAATTTTTCTTTTTGTTTCAGGTGAGTTGGAAAAATTATTAATTGTACTACTTAACAGCATAATTAAGTAAGTCTATATTTTAAATAATTCTTTATGATATCTTTAGTAATGCCTATATTATGTGTATATACAACTTGTTTACTTGTAAAACGTTTTACAAAAGGCTATTTTCTTTCAATGCAGATCGTAGTTTTATATTTATCTATCAAAAATTAATGAAAAGCGGTAAATCATAAATTCTAATATATAATTACGTTATTAACCCGTTAAACCTGAAGCCTTATTACCAAATTTTTATAGAGTTCAAAATAATGTGGGTCCTCCATGACCCCCTCGGGTTTAACAGATTAATTTTTAAGATCTCTATTGTATTATGTAAGAAAAAAATCCTTTCTAAAAATTTATTATGTGCTCTCGTGTCATTTTTTGCACATCTTAAATATTCGTCTCAAATGTTAAAATGTCTCGCTGAATTTATCATCATTAACGTAGGCCTTAGCTCCGAAAAATATCCGGAGTATACAAAAGTATCGAAATAAAGAACTTCTCCAAACCTCATAGAAATCCCTCTCGAAAAATCCGAGCACCAGCCTGGCATAAGCAAAATAAAGCAGGCAAAAAATACAAGACTCCTGTAAACGAAAAAAAAAGAAGAGAAGAGAAAAGTTCAACGACCTTACTCCCGTGAATCTCCAAGTTCCTCCGAGCGTACCTTTTAACTGAAGTCGTTCTCGACGACCCGAACTTGCAGAGAGAGAGAGAGAGAGAGAGAGAGAGGAGAGAGAGAGGGAGAGAGAGAGAGAGAGAGAGAGAGAGAGAGAGAGAGAGAGAGAGAGAGAGGCACTCGATACTAGAGCCGCTCGGAATCGTTAAAGGTCGCGATAAGCCGAGAGCAAATTTTGTATGTCAGGGAGAAAGAGAGAGAATTTTACTGGTTGAAGGGCGCTCTCCCTCTCTTACTCTCTTCTGAAATCCGGAGGAAAAGGCGGACGCACGCGATATTATTGGTAAACATCAGGGGGAGGCTCGTTCGCTCGGCTCTTCGCTTCTTTTCCGGCCGGATTCGCGTAGCGTGTAATCCAAATACTATAAATACCTGTGCTCATCGCGCCGGATATAAGAGGCCGGGCTAGATAGAGGGTTTTTATGTAAATACGGAAAAGGCAGATGGTATTATTATAGCGCTTATTTGCCGGTAGAATGGCTGCTGATGCTACTGGACGCCCGAATATCCGACAACACGGATTCGAGACTTTCTGAGAAGACGGATTGAAAGATTGGCCGGTATTTTTTGGGGGGCTTTGAAGCGAAAAATTTGAAAATGTTTTTTCACATTACTTTTTAGAAAGTGTAAGCTACTAAAATGTTTTGGAAAATGATGACTTATATCTAAGTTATCAAAATTTTTCGAAAAATAGCACTCTTAAATCATAATTACGTAAGGTCCATTAGATCGAATAAACGTAATTATTACATCGATTATTGCCTTCTCCAATACACCAGTAAATTCACAAAAAGACATATTACAAGACGAAAAAAAAAGGTCGACTTCTCGTTGATTAAAGTCGACAGGGCGGAAGAACGATTGTAAGAGCATATAAAACAAGCAGAGAGTTCGGGAAGATGGCGGGGGGAGGTGGGGGTGGGTGGCGCCGGAATATTTCACTTTTTATCGGAGGATGATTGTGTATGCACCTCGCAATCTCGGCAGAACTTTATCCAGCCGATAAATCGACGCCGGGGATCATAACGTAGATTTTTTCCTCGGATATGCGCGGTTTAATAAAACGCAGACGCGGACATGATGCGAATACTCAGGGCGCACACGGCGAGGCCCGTGTAGCTATGCGCCGCGGTGCCCCACTCCTCGCGAATTAAAACGTCATGTTTGACTTAATGCGAAACTTGCAGGGGATTTTTTTTAAATATACGTTTTTTTTTGTTTATTTTTTTGTCTTCTGTAGGTATTGATATTTTGGAAAGGTAGAGGCTTTGTTCTATTTTGTGTTTATTAGTGAATCAATAATGATGTCTTACAACATCTGGACATTATCTACTTTGTATTTGAATAGATATAGTATTTTAACCTTATTTTATATGAAAATAAATAATCTTAGATGTAAAATAACGAAGATACAAGAAAGTTCAGAAAATTATAAACAATTAATTGATACACGTAAGATTATACTGTCTAAATAATCATTTACAACACAAAGTAAAACATCAAATAGTTTGAAACTATTGTACTGTCGACATTAAAGCTAAGGTAAGCAAATGAATGATGTATAACGAGCAAGTGAGAAACAGACTAACGTAGTGAGATCGACGCACGTCAAGGAAAATCCAATTGGCGAATTCCTGAGCGTCAACGGGGCGCGAAATGAGGTGGAGAGTCTGACTCCGCCGTACCGCATCGACTCTGTCCGGCTGCAAATGCATCGCTTGCATACGTATGAATAGTGCAGCGGAATAAGAAATCAAGATACGTGAATGAATCCATCATAAATTATGATTTTGTGATAGTACTCTACACTTCAAAGTTCGAAATCTGGAGGTAAAACTATTTTATTAATATTACAGTAACTTGACTATATCAATATTATAGAAGTATATAACACAAATGCTATAATAATATTGCTAAAATACTGGTAAAATATTATAATGATATTATTATAGAAAAATTGCACTAATATTTTAGCGATATTTAACAGATATTATACAAAATTCTGTATTAATATTATATCCATATTGAGTTAATATTGTAAAAATATTGTGTTGTATTGACACAGTATGATACAATATGTCAGTATTGTATTTATATTGTAGCAATATCGATACTTAAAAATTATTTCGGTGTTTGAACATATAAATACTACATACAAATATTTACTTATATTTATAATTCAGCTAATTATCTCAATTTTAGTATACTAGACTCATTTTCTATTAGAATATTTTTATTCAATGCAGTATAAATTTTCATGATATTAAATTTAGTTTTGAATTCAGTTTTAAATTATAAAATATTTCTAGTATCGATAACAATGATTTACGGTTGAAGTTTTCAACTAGTAATGTTATAGTAATTACAAACTGAATTTTGCCCGGTGTATAAAGAATAGTTTTATGTAGATTTTCGTAAAACGAAAAATACAATTTTAACTTGAATATTCGGTTAGAAACAAATGTAATGCTTTACTCTTACAGAATACTTTCTTTCGAAGTAAGAACTATTCTCAAAATATAGATTAAAACTTCGCACGTAAAATTTCAGAAAGTACATGCTGATTTCATTGGACGTACTTTCGGTTCAGCAGGCATCGATTCCCGTGCACCAGATCTATCAAAACTTTTTCCAAACAATCCTATGCTCTCGAAGGCGAATCGAATTCGATTATTATATAGCCTCTGGCTTCCCAAAGAATATACTTTCTGCAATTCTTTTGAATATCTATCTACGTATATTGCATTTGGCACCTTAGTGGTAAAACAAAAATTTACATATTTTTTACAAAATTTGAATATGAAGTATCTTTTGAAACCTTGTTCTCGACGTATTACCTATCTTTATTCTATTATTTATTTGCTTATTTTTCAAAGGATCACCATGCAATGCAAGATTTACACAGTGTTACCCTGTCGCATGTATCATTCGAAAAAGCTTGCCAACCATTTTTTTTCTTTACGCATTCAGTATGATGCATGTTATTCGTTCTATCGTTGAACTTTTACTGATATAAATTTAAATAGTAACTTTGACTCGTTACACGTATAATAAACATACTTTCGATATACTATAAACTTTTAAATTAGTTATATTAAAAAGAAATTTTCATTTAATATTCTGTATTCATATAAAGTTTGGAATCATTGGCGAAATCGTGCCATTATTATGTGTATTATTAAATACGTTAAAATACTAGCTTGTTTTACGCCCTCACTAAAGTAAATTTAGATACTATAACTTTTCAGAACTGAAACGAGCATGAATTATCAATAGCTTCAATGAAACTAGTAACTTAACTTACCAAAACATAACAATTTCATATTTCTGCATTTAATTTAAGGTAGTTCTCTAATTCGATATTGTATATCAACATATATAGTAGATTTTTGTTTCTGATTTTTGTTTATTATTTCCTTAAATTATAATACAAGCGTAAGCATATCTCAAAAAAATTTTCTAATTTAAAGGACAAAATTTATGCTCTGCGATTATCTTTATCAATTATTGAAATTGATGTTGTTTTATATTTAATTATTCCACCATAGATTAAGAAAACAGCAATTTTCTACTTTTGAAAATAAATATCTTTTTGAAACGGTCGGCTTTATAAATATTTTTGGACTTAAAAGAAAGAACGAAATAATGACTACAATTTTTTTATCTTTTGAAAACCCATCTTTTACATCAAAAACTTTATTACTTTGTATTATGTTTGATATAATACCTACTAACTGCCATATGAAAAAAAGGTAATTTTAATAATTATTTTCTTTAAAAAAACTCTGCAACTTACACAATAAATATTGGAAAAAATTTATCAAATTTTAAAGAATATATCAGAATTTTGTAGTTTTTGAAACCTGTTTATTATAAAATTAGAGAATTATCTTAGTTCAAAATAATAAATCTTCATAAATATTTAATAAAAATATTGGCTTAGTATAAATGTCTATTTTTTAAAGAGACACAATACCTAGCTTCCTCAGTAGTAATTAACACTGACAGTGATAATCATCACCAACCGTTTGCCTAAACCTCAGAATAGCTCGCACAATGACACGCCTTAATCTCTAATCGTAGCACAATAGCACTGCAAGAACACCATCAGCTTAATTCATAGCCCATAGCCAAAGCAAATATCATCTCCGATCGATCCCATCCGATTCTCCGTCTCCTCCGTCTCCTCGCTGGCAGCATCCCTCATCCACAAAGACAGTGGCGATACCGATCTCTCACAGACTACTAGCACAATGCAAGTGAGCCAGTATATACGTCGGCCTCGTGTGCCAGCTCCTCGAGAGCTGGGACATTCACAAAGGCCGTCCTAGATGATGAATCCTCGAACCGCGCGGCCCGGTACACACGGGATACGTCGTCTATATAGGTGTGTGTCTGTATATATATATACATAGAGATCGCGTTCGGGGCAAAGGTATCAAGTGTCTCCAGCCATAGAGAGGGTCCATCTGGAGCGGACTTAAGTAGCCTCCTGCTGGGCTCTTGGGGCTGGGCTTTTCTTGGCCCCTTACCAAGCCCAAGGCCTACGTGAGGCCTCCTGTGTCTACACGTGCGCGCTGGCTGCGGGGGCGCGTATTTACCTACATTGAATCCCTGCCAACCTACAATTACCGGTTATCCATTCTTCCGCAGACGATGGGGGTGGTGGCTATGCCAAATTCAGAGAGGGTTCGCTGGAATGAGGCTCGGAGAGAAGCTGGGAGTTCTATTCCGGATATATCTGCATCCGTACTCTTGGGGGGGATTGTGGCGGGGAGATCCCTATATCACGTACTGATCGTGCGAGGGAGAGGATGTCACGGTCGAGCTGCTCCCATCGCGGGTCTGAAGTCTCTGGCGCGATCGAGACCTTAGCTATCCTTTGATTTCCAGGCGGTTTTTGATTTCTGAGACTATAATATTTCATACAATTATAATATTGTCTGTATTTCTTTCTTGCTTACCCATTAATTTTATTAGTTTAATTAAAACATCTGATAAACAGTTATTGTTAACAGATAAATAAATTTTATACTGCCAACATAATGTAAAATACAGTTATAAATATTATCTTTCTTTTTGTCTTTATTGTTTTCTTTTATTTGCCTATTAAACCAATTTTAATTTTAATAACATTTTTAAGCAAGTTATAGAAGATTGTCGATTATAAAATTATTTTTTATATATCAATATTATCATTATAAATTATTATTGGTATTATTTCTTTTTATGAAACGTACTTGAAAATAAAGACATTTTTCTACCCTCCAATAATTCGCTGACCAACTGCGCGCCCGCAAAACTTTTTTAACTACACGAAATTTTTTCCATTTTATAGAAAAGCGATGAGCATCCCAAAAACTTTTTCGCGCTACAATTTTTCCCCAATTTTTTCCGATAAAACGCTACTCCAACTTCTCAACACAACAACTTTCCTTGCCGCGTCCCTCGTGCAATCCTCCAAATAATCCCAGAAAAACCAAATCCAACCGACCTACTTACAACAACCAGTGCGCGACACTCGCCTCCTGTCGATATGTACATATACTTACACATTCCCCCTCCCTTCCAAACACACTCACACACACGCGCGCACACACACAGCCGCATCACTTCAAAATCCGCTGGAAATTCTCGCCGGCGGCTTCTCCGCCCCGCGCGGAATTTCAACGCCTCGTTGTCGGTTTTATCGACGAGACACGGCAGCGCGCTTAACAACTCATAAACTCGTCGTCGTCGCGCGGAGGCGAAAAACGAAGCAGCCGCGCGCGCGCGCGACCGTCTACCCGGAAATTGAAACAAATATTTTACGAGCGCGGAGTTACGAGGATAATACGGTCAAGAGGCGAAATTTCCTAGAGAGCTCGGGCCACGCGGCGTTTATTCTCCTCCGTGCGTGGATTTTACGCGACGGCCGACCGACGGGTTGGGATCGAGGAGGGGGGGGGGGTGGAGTGCGCGTACCGAGAAAAGTTGCTTGGCTTCCTTTTGCTGTACGCCGGTGCTGAAGCGATGCGGAAGAATTGATGCTCGGACGTTAAATGAACACTGAGGGATATATACTTTATTTGTTTTTGGTATTTTTTTTTAGTTTCATTTCTGTTTCGGTAAATTGCCTTTTTTCTGTTTTTTCAATTTAAATTAAACTTTTCATGTTTTGTATTATAAATGAGGTCAGAAAAAAGATAAACAATCCCAAAATTATTGCTTTGTTTTCCTGTATGAATGCATTGAGTGAAGTAAAAATTTTTGATAAAATAAATCCTTTATTACCAAACAAAGCTCGAAAATATTTTTTAATTTTTAAAAACGTTAAACTGTAAAAACAACTCTTATAACGTCCTAATTATTGTAAAAAATAATTACCTTTGTTGGAGAAATCCCAGCGCAAAAAAATTTAGACTGCAAGTCATGCAAGGAGCGAGTAGCAGTCGTAAAAATAAATTCGTCCCATTGAGACGCGGCCTCGGCGAAGGATCCAGCCAGGCGTCCGGCGCACGTATTATCGAGTTCGTTCAACCACGTCCCACCTACGAAGTTATCGCTGCACGCGCGCAGAAATAGGAGGGACGCCGGTGCGCTAGGCATTAAGCTTCGAGAGGCGCAATGACTTTTTCGTTGCAAAGTGGCGTCGGGGACTATATTAGCGTGAGCGGTGCGTGATCTATTTTGGAACAAAGGAAAGATAAACAAATACGAATTGTAGGTGTATTTTCTACTATAACAGTAGTTGAACGGGCAAGTAAAAATCATGAAAATTGTCGTGAGTTTTTTCGCAATTTGTGTTAAATTAGTAATTTGGAATCGATAAATTCTCACGAAAGAAACCTACTTTTTAATGCGATAAAACTTTTTTCATCTACATAGCTCGCTCACGATTTTCAACAGCAAACTTTTGAACTTTCGCTACCAGCTGATTCCGAACTACAGAACATTCCGACGTCACAGCTTTGACGCGTAACGTCCCATATATATCCAGTTCTGCACTCAGCACTTCGAGAGCGATTCGTTCGTCCCTCTAAATCCTGGGTCCTTTCGGATCCCCCGTAGCTGTAGAAAATGATCCTCGATAACGAGGACGCCGTGGGAGGGAGAGAGAGAGGGCCTGACAAGGATAGAACGTCCGTGGGCTGCGTGTATACGGCCGCCTATAAGCTCCCTCTCTTGCGATAAGTCTGCGAGTGGAGGACAGGAGGAACAAGCCACTTGAGCTTTATCGACTGCTCGGCTCGGTGATTCGTTGCATAAGCAGGTTTTGTACGTTCTTTCTTTATCCCGGCAGTTTTGCTGTACTTCAAAATTCGAAGGAAGCAATCTTGGTTTTTTATTTTAACGGCATTTCGAATTTAAACGAAAATATTACTTGTAAGAATTTGTTGTATTTAAGATTTAATAGATAAATTAATGGACATTAAATGTCGGCTGCAGGTTCAAATTATATTTGGTTAAATAATCGAATGAGAACATTATTCCCCATTTATTTTCGATTTTTAATACTATTTGATCAAGTCATTTTAAGTTCCTCATAAATTCTTCTCAGCTATAAATACGGATAATTCTAATTGATTGTTACATCGATATCATAAACTGAGCACATTTGTGAACACAGTAGCAAATACTAACAAACCAGTATATCAGTAAGAAAAAACAAGTCATCAATATGTCATCGATGTTGACAAAACCTCGATTACCACTATCACATAATTAACCCACCTTAAAAATCCAGCGAAAAGCACAGCGGATGTCGGTCTCCTCCCAGCAGGCAGCGCACAAACTAGATCCATAAATCCGCGCGCCCAACGCTTTCATAATTCTCCGACTATTCAAGCGATTGTCGTCCACGTCCCTCGGCGTATAATTCAGGCTTCGATCGTAGCTTTTAGCCAGCCGCTAAAAGTCCGCCGTGTAGGCGCGTTTTGGCAGTCTTCCACCGGTCGTCGTCACCGCAAAACTCCTTCATCCGGTCGTGATTCCCCAACTCCCCAGCACCCGTCGGAGAAACCGCCATTTCGCGCATGCATAATACATTCTAATAGTCGCTGTGCCTGCGTAGTTTCCGCGGCGAGCGACGAAGAAAGGAGGCGCGTGGCTTCCCCCTCCCCCCCAACGCGATCATCATTTTCGTCCTCTTGTTCGTCCCGTTACATTCGGGAATTTGGATCCTTCCAACCTTTTTTTTTATCCACTTTTCCCTTTCCCTCTTCTCGTGGGTTTTTCTTTTTTTCTCGCTCGAGCCGAGGCCAGCGCCGCTAGCTCGGACTTTGCCGTGGGGTAGCGCAGAAAAAACTTCGCTCTCCTCCGTCGCTGGAAATTCGATTTCGCGCGAGAGCTTTTTCGCCGAGTTCTTCTTTTGTCTTTCGTTCTCTCTCTCTCTCTCCTCTCTCCCTCTCTTTGCGTTCTTAGGGCTACTCTTTCGTCTTCTTCTTTTTCTTCTTTTCGGGGTCCACTTGCGCACGAGCCGCGTTTGAAAGAATGCATGAATTTTCAACGGATTTTCCGCCCTTTCCTTTTTTTTCTCGCAGTTGGAGATTCTTCATTGCCGAGTCACACGTTATGCATGTGAGCGTAGAATTTGCTAAATTTATATTCTTTTATTTTCTTTCCTACTGAGAAAAATTGTGTAGTAAAGATTATTATTTTTAAGAATAAATTAGGGACATTTTCTTTAAAAAATTATATTTTACTTTTGCCATAACTTTTTAATGATATATAACAATATCTTGCATACATAGCATATTTCACATAATTTTACAGGAATAAATAAAAAAAGAAGTATCTTTCCTAAATACCTATTAATTAAATAATACTTACTACAAAATTAGTTTTGCATTATTTTTAGCATCTTTTTTGATAAAGAACGACGTTATATTAGCAGTAAACGTTTATAAATATAAATTTCTTATTCCGACTCTTGTTCTAATAATAATTAATTAAGCTTCTTTAAATATTAAATCTTACATAATTACTAGAGATTAGAAATTTTATGACCGTTAAAGGCTAATGTGATCGTACGCGTATATCGCGTAACACCACATTCATACCATCCACGCCGTCCAATGCAAAAATTAAAACTTAATCGAAAGTTAAATAAGCATTCAAGAACACTTTATCACCTCGCTCGATCTACAAAGCTCTCCATTCCGTCGATTTTTCAAAAAGAAAAAAAGAGCTTTTTTGTGCAAACAAGCAGAACTAAAGAAGGAATATGTTTTATCGCTCCCCCGGCCGAGTCCGCAAGTCCCGACGCAACTCCTTCATCTTCTCTTCTCAGGACCATTGGTTGCATTGGCGGAGGTAGCTCGCGCGCACTGTGGGCACTTGATCGCATCGTAAATGGGCCGCGATAAGATGTTATCATAGCCAGCGCTCGCGTGGCCGTAAACTCGTGCTTCGACGTCGCGCTTCCTTCCTCCCGGGGGCCGCGATTCTCCAGCGGCTCGCACAATTGCCGATATACACTTTCTCGACTGGATGTGCGCTGTATATATGGAACATGAAGCGAGAGTGGCCCAATTATATGTAAGTTGCGTTGGTTACTAGGTGATAGGGTGAGTTGAGAAGTTTGATGAAATTATTTTAGAGGAATTGGAGTCAGTGGATTTTTTGTTTTGGATGTATCAGGTCTATTCTATTTTTGCACTCTAATAAATTGACTGTGAGTGAAAAAAAGTTATACGAATCGATAATCACACGAATGCATTTCAATTATTTTATCTTCACTTAATACTTGTTTATCAAAGCCGTAATAAAATGGCTTCTATTACTATTTCGAAAGCGCACCTATTCGAAAAGCTGAAAATCACGTTGATAAAAGCGCGGACGTAGTTCCTTTGCGCATAATAGTTCAGCGCCGCTAATAAAATAAATCTCCGGAAAATCGTGAAACGCACGTTTGTATATGCAGCCTCGCGCACCAAAAACGCATTACCGTTATTATCGTCAGGGTGAAATCGCTTGTTGGAAACGATTGGCTTGCTCGTACGCGCGTGTATATGCCGCTGTTGCAGAAACGTTATAAAATGTGCCTCGCAATTAAACCGAGAATACCTTGTATAGGCAGCGACTCGCGGCTGACACGACAGTTTTAATTTAATTAAAACTCGATGCTCGAAAGGTGCGATGCTTTTGCGCGCATATAGAGCATTCCGTGTCGATCGGCAGGCAGATATAGGTTTATCGATATTGTCGGCAAGAGTATTCTAATTTCAATTTTGCATGAAATTATTGAATTTGCTCTGTTACTTCATATTAATTTTTAAAGAAAAATTGTCTGGGGTTTTTTATAATAAATATAAATTTTATTATCTCAAATGATTTGGAAGATATAATGGTACATCTGACAAGTTAAAAAATAAAATAATTTTAAATCCAATAAGATATTTTCTGGTTACATCAATATGCTTTCTTTATTTTATTTACACTTCTCATTAGCTTTATACTGCGCATTTTTTTATTCTTTATTGTAACTAATTTTGTATTCTCTGCAAAAAACCAGATAGGATTTTATTTCTTGGTTAATAAACTAACTCTAAATCTAAATCTCTTTAGCTTCTTAAATTTTAAAGATAAAACTTTTAACACAGACGTCTTTTAGTACTATCATACCATAAATATTATATTCTACCCTTCCATCAAATTAACCTTTACCTCCACCACAATGCCTAACAGCAAAGTACAAAGCTCCACGAACCCATCGAAATCTATCGCTGAATCCGCACTACCGGACGTTACTTGCTACCCACGATTTTACGGCATCGAAAGGCACGACACAGTCCAGCCAATACACAAAATCCACAAGCTCGCGCAGAAAGTTACGATATCGCGCTTGCGCGCGCAGGTAACGCGCAATTACCGCTCGCGGAGCACAATTGGATTTTCACAGATCATCGCGATTTATTCGCGCGGCGCTGCACTGCCCGTCCGGAGTGAATTTAATAACGATTTGCAAAATCGGCCGCGCGCCGGTCTATCAGGCCGAGATAATAATTCGCGTTCGCGCGCGATTTCCGGCCCCGGGCTGTATCTTGTTGCGCGCGGGGGTTCGCTTTATTTCGTCGAGTTCATCGATTATCGGACGGGGAACGGCAGGAGGGTGAGAGAAACAGTCTAAATAAAGAGCCGAGCTGCGCGGCTGGATGTGAGATTGATACGCGTTTTTCCGCTTCGATGTGGAGGGGAAATTGTTTTTGGAAAGGCGCGCCGATTTCAATTCGTTGATTTGTAATTGAATACTCGCTGAATGGGCGGATTTAAATTTGGGCTTTCGCGTTTATTGTAGGGGAGTGCGGCTTTGGTTACAGTCTGTGTACTGTGATGGTGATCCAGACCCTTTAATTAAATTAAATTTTTACTATTTTTTTTGTACAATCAAAGATTTCTCTATAAAGCGATAAAAAATACCTACAATGTTTTTCAGTGCTATGAAGCATAATACAAAACGATACTTTAGATAAAATCACCACCCTACCATTTAAGCACCTCAAACTTTCTTAATCCTCCTAATAAACAACTCAAAACAGGACTAAACTAACGACACCCCCGCGACCGCAAATGGAGCGCGTGCAACGTTTATTTACACCACATCTTATTAACCTACATAAATTCATTGTACTCCACGGCTCAGTGGCTCCCTGAGGTCTCGCGCCTTTTACATTTCGGGCACCACCTGCACGCGCGAATAATCCACCTTGCCATGATACGTCCTTGGGAGCTTGGGTAATGTCTAATGCGCGCGTGCGCGCCTGGTTCTATTAACCCTTGAATGGCGCTATTGCGCTAGTGCGCGCCTAATCAGAGGCTCGTTAGCAGGTGCGCTGTCTTGTCGTGGATGCTGGCGTGCGTTGCTGAATTGTTGTGATGATGACGAGCTATTAAGATGCGTTTAGCGGTTTGCAGGTGTTCGTTGGTTGGGGATAGGGTTGATCGCGGAAGAAGTGTATTTTTTTTATTTATTGCTGATTTAGGTAAAGAATTAAGAAATAGGCTAAAATTATTCATTTGAATCATTATTTTAGTTTTATAATAAATAACTAGTCATAAATCATATTGTAAAAGACGTCGATAAATTATCCCTGTAATACTGATCAGAAAAAACAACGTTTTAACCAAAAACCCTAAATTCCCCCGAAATTTCAGAACAAACAAACGCATCAACCCCAAATACGACAAACAAACAAACAACCACCCTCAGATAACCGAGAGAGCGAAAGAACCCAACTCAGCATCAGCGACGACGAGACACCTTCGGCCTTCAACGGATTCCCAAGGGTATCGCTGCGTGCGAGAGCTGCTCTCTCGGCGCGCGACGAAAGGTTATCGCGCGCGCTCGCGCTCGGCTTGGCTCGCGGGACAACGGAGCCAGTCCCACGGGAGTCGGGCTACGCTTTCTAAATTTAATATTGAGGCTCGATTGGCTGGAGGGGGTATAATAAAATTGCTGCCGCCCTAGAGAGCAGCGCTGGCCAATCGTCCGGGAAATCCAGCTTGCAGCGCGCGCGAGGCTTTTACAGGTGCGGTGGGTTTAATGTGGTGGCTTGATTCGAGCTGGACGACGGTATTTGTTGTGGTTGTTGATGAATTTTATTATTGAGGGACAGTTTTGCTGATTTTGTGTGTTGAATATGTGGAATAGCAATCTTCTGTAGATTGTGTAGATTGGAAAATTTATTTTGTTTTTTATATATTGTAGACAAATTGAATACAAGAAAAACCAAGCCATAATAAAAAATTAAATAGGCCAGATTTAATTAGTGTTAATATAATCGTGACTATTAGTTTGGATATAGTTAGAACCTAGTTACTAAATTCAAAATAACAAATATTTATAAAATATGACATTTTTGTAGTTTTTCGAAATGTAGTTTATCAAAATACACTTGGTATCCTTTTCCACCGAATTCACCACATAATAAATATATCTTCCAAATAGTAACTAAAAAATGTCAGAAACAAGACAAGCCCACCTTCCGAAAATTCATCTTGTTTTTGAAAACCCACAGCACACCTGTCTTTCCATTTACACGACAATACCGGCGCGACTTATCTTCTCGCGAGTCTAAGTTTCGGATAGGAGCCACTGCCGAGATGCAGCTCTCTTCTTCTCTGGATTATTTATTCGACAGGTTTCCGCGGTACTCGCTTCCGGGCGGCGTTAATGCACCGCCGGTTCCCCGCTGTGCACGAGCGCGAGCTTCGCCGGATGAAATAGGGCGGGCGCGAGGAAGCTGCGCGAACGCCGCGGAAGAATACGCGGAGATGGTCTTGTATGATCGTCGGGGAGTCTGGGTAGACGCGTGATTCTTTTTTGAGCGTGGTTTTCTTTTAGAAAAAGAAAGAGTGTTTTGTTTTATTTTGTTGGCAGGATTTGGTTTTTATGTAACGATTTTTTAATAGCAAAAGTTTTTTTGCTTGTGTATATGTTTTTATTTCAGATAGTTTTTATACTTTTAATACGTTGCTAATTTTAAATTTTAAATAATAAGAGTTTTCAAAATCGTTAAAAGAAAGTATGGATATAATAGACTCTTAATCGAACACATTAAAAATTAGTAATAATAATATAAATCAATGAAATTTTCTTTTCAAGATATTAGTATACTAAAGCCAGAAAAAAAGTGTTTTTTCACTGACAAAAAAAATGTAACCACTCACGTTTCTGCATAATACATAAACAGTATCGCAAAATTTATTCATCGTTTTAATCAACCGGGAATTATACTATCGTGTTTCGCGGCTAATCTGCGACTCTCAGCCGTATACATACACAATTCGAGGAAACGCGGCACGTTTCACCGATGCCCCGAATTAAAATTCGGCATTCGAAATGAAAGGCGCTTAAGAACGAAGCGAGCGGTGGGTGGGCGAGCGCGCGAGCGGAAACGGGCTCTTTTTCTTTCTCGAATTTATTACGCGGACATTTATTCGTATAATAAATGGCTTTGTCGGTTCTTTGGATGAGAATTGCTTTAGATTCGTGTTAATACTTCCTCGCCGGGTCTCGCCGTTCCTCTTTTTCCCTTCTCACGACGAGAGAAAGAGCGAAAGAGGAGAGAATATATTCAGATTAAAAAGTTCCCCGGAATTCATGTTTTCGAAATTAAAACCAATTTAAGCTACAATTTTATAACGTTTTATCTTTCTTTGCCCTGGGTTTTGAAAATCATTCCGTTATAGCTGTTTAAAATGCAATTTGCTTACTGTATTTGCTCGAATTTATTCGCTGAAATGTTACCCTGGAATAAATTTGCTTCTCTGGTTAGAGTCAGTGATATGTACGTATTCAACATTTACGTATTGAGATACACATTTTTTATTTTTGAATTATGCATGTAGTACTTATTAGCATTAAACAATTTTCAAATATCAAAATTTTTCTTTTTCAACAGAATTGATACTTACATATGCCATCTTCATATATTCTGAAACAAGGCGCACGTGTACATTCATAAAATTTATCTCGATGTCATACTTCCTACATTCTAAGTTTCTTCCTACACTATCAAAACATCAAATTTCCAAAATTGAAACCCCTTTTACAACTCGCTCTGGAAAACTCATTTGCAGCTAGTGCCACGGTCCAAGTCCAAAAAACCACCACCGTCCCACATCCCTCTCTCTATATATACATCCACAAACCCACACAGCCATATCGGTCCACACGCTAGGCTCTCTTTCTCTCTTTCTCTCATTCAGCGAAACTCGGACTTGCAGTCCACCTGATAAGCGCACCTAAATCCTCGGTTCGCGAGGCAGCAGCAGCAGCAGCAGCAGCGGCGGCGGCGACGGCAAAAAAAGGAAACAAAGGGGTGGAAGCGAAAGCGGAAAAGAAACGGGTATACAGCTGGCGTGGGAGGGAAGAGAGCGGATGAAAGGCGGTTTCTATGGCGTTCTGCCGTGCTTTCGGCTCGTATTTCGCGCAGCTTTATCGACTCTCATCTCATATTTTAAGCAGCCCCTCTCCTCCGACGCTGCCCCCGACAAGCAATGACGCCTCGTATCAGATGTTACGTCCGCCTCTGTTTGCCTCTCTCTCTCTCTCTCCTTCTCTCTCTTTCTCTCTGCTTGGCTTTTTTCGTTTCTTCCGAGTTAGTCGAGGCTTTCCCGGCCAGGATTCCGGCTTCACGTGCACGTTTGCGTGGAAAAGAAAACGAGACGAGAGTGGGAGGGGGCTGAAGAATGGACTAGGAGATAGGCAAGATTACTCGGGGCAACTTTTTTTTTATCGTAATTAATTTAGCTCTTTGACTTTTAATTATTTTGCTGCTAACTGTTCAGTGGGCTGTTTGAGCTTTGCTTTTATATTTGATTAATTTTACATGTATGGCAGAAATAAAGTATAATGTTAGAATTATGATTGCAAAGTAATAATGTTTTGTTGGTATATTTTTTAATAGGATTAAAGTATGTAACCAAATAGCTAGTCAAGAATAGTAATAAAGTAGTAACCTAAAAAGAAAAAAAAGAAAAAAACTCCGTGGATCAATTTGAGATAAATAAATTTATCAATCTTCAACGAAGCAAAGTGTTATTTTTGTTTTAATAAAACTTTGGATAAAACTTGCTAGGTCTTTTAAAGCTAAATCCTTGACTTGTTGAAAATAGATAACTTCATCTGTCTAAAATAGTAACCAATTTGATTTTGGAACAATATTTCGAGATCATTATAATCATAATTATATATAACGTCTCTGAACTAGTAAATGGGTAATAATAAACAGCAATAAATACGTAAATCGATCGAATGGACTACTTTTTCAATGCAGCGTAAAATACAGAAGTCAAGCATGACTGAGATCGTAAGATTGCATGCCCAACGTTAATATCATTAGAGCAAATCGGCTTCTTGCCGCTCACGCAAAAAGTGTGCCTCTAGTGCTTGTGTATGCTAAAGGACCTCTGATCATGGTGATAGGGAAAGGTGTATGTTTTGTATTTGCGGCCATGTTGCAATTTTGTTGAATTACCCATCATTGTGCAATATCACGTCGAAAACTGTAAGATCCGATCTTTAAATCACAAAAGCACTAGTGAACAGAAGTTTACATACATATTGTGATTAAGAGTCGCGAAATATTATAACAACTGGCTTATACAATTTTCATAATCAGTATTGTGGATAGCGGGTGATCTAAACGTGATTGGAAAAGTCAATGAAATTATTATCTTCGACAATAATGATATAATCATTCAATTGAATTTTGGGAATATTAATAGAGTTGAAGATAAAATATTTGTATAAATTAGAATTAAACTATATGCTATCATGTTAATAGATCTCCTTTAAATTTCGAAACTCCATTTCTAAAAATTATTTTATATGAGAATTATTCAATTTAATATTTTAACACTTTACCTTAACCCAAAAAGGCAATAAAAACTTTATTACTATCCCCAAAAAGTCATCCTTGCACGAAACTCGCTCGTAAATAACGCGCACGTGCCTTATCATAGCCATCATCCAACGTCAACATCTCTATTCTCGCTCAACGCCTCTCTCTCACTCTCTCAGCAATATCACGCATTTCTCTCACTCTTTTGTCCCGCCGATTCATCAGGTGCAAAGCAAACCTTCCACTACAATTATATTCATGCATTACTCTCTCGTACCTTTTTTGTTTCTCTCCACTCAAGCTCATCCCCTCGCGATAGAGCCCTGAAAGTCTCCCCCGAGAGACTGCAGATCGAGTACTCCCCGTAAATTCGCGTTAGCGCTCGATTCTCGCGCTTCTGCGGCTGCAAAACCTGTTACATAGCTTTGCATTAGCGCTGCGGGGAAGCCGACGCACACCTTCTCTCTATCTCTCTCTCTTTCTCTCTCTCTCCCCTCTTCCGCGGCGTTTAATTGCACATTATAGGTGGGTGCGATACTGCACTCGGAGCTGCGGATGAATATTCGCAATTATTAATATTGGTGTGGCGAGTGGAATGCACATAGTGAATCTGCGTTGTCTACGCGATATTTACTTTTTCGTTAACGATTTCCTTTTAGGGTGTAGAAATACAATTTTGTGATTGTTAGTCCAAAGTATATTCCGATGAATTTAGTAATGAACAAATTTTATTATGTAACACATTTTATTTTGTAATATCGAATTATTTAAACTAATAAGTTGAAAACTGTAAGAAACTTCTATTATATAACAAATACCAGAGAATCGGATCTTCCTATGCCAAGATCATGTATGAACGTGAAAGAGAAAGAGGGAGAGAGAGGGAGTCAAGTATAATAAGTTCTCAAATTATCAGTCTGGCCTGAAATAGTACGTTGTTATAAGAGTGATAGTTGCTAATAACGTACGTGGGCACGAGTTGACGCACGAGCGTAGCAAGTGCGGCATGTGCCCAAGTGTGTTATTAGCAACTATACCGAACGAGTTGAACATAGAATTTTCTTTATACGTGTTTGTATTATGTCTGATTACGATTTTATTGTGTCGTTGACGCGTCAGCGTGCAATAGGAAAAACAAAACACGCTTGGGCGTGAGTTATGAAAATAACGCACACCGTGCGTAATCGGCTATTTTCCGCACGCACAACGAAAGCTTAATTAGACACATTACAAACATGCGTGATGAAATAGTACAGTTCGATACTAGTGCGAGGAAGTGAAAAGTCCACTCAGGGTTAAAATCACTTCCTCACTCATGTATTGAAACGTATTTTTTGTAACTACGTACACGAAGCGAGATTTAGCATACGCTTTGTTGTACGAGCGTGCGCAAAATCGAGCTTTGCGTACGGAGTATCAAAAAATCCATTCCTCCTCTGTTCTAGTTCTATTTCTAATAAGTGCATATATTGTGCATTATTTGTGCATGTGAAGCGCACAGGGATTGAAAAATTTGGAGTCACCCAGTACTCATACTGTGTCAACTTAAAAATGCAATTTAAATCCATTTGAGCTTCAATTTTGGAAAGTTTGAAAACTGTCTCCAATTTTCGGTGTACAATAATAATTAAAACAATAAACTATTAAATTTATATAATATTTATTATAGTTTATAATACATTATACTTTTAAATTATGAATAAAAGTAAGTATTTGGATTCAATAATATAAAAAAAATAAATTAAAAAACTTAGAAGAACAATCAGTCACTTCAAAATTTTAACTTGTCTCAATAACTTATAATAAGTAATTTTAAGAACCTCCTGGAGAGATGAATTGACTTTTTATTTTTTATTTCACTTATAATTATCTAACATCTAATAACTAATCTCTTAACTTTTTGATACAATTGACGAACGGTTCGTACATGATGATTTTGATTAAATTATCCACCTTTGGCTTAACTATTATTAATGTTTGTTCTACTACATAATCGGTAATATTGTTCAAATTAGTGATAACTCTTTTACTCTTCTCAAATGTTGTCTGATATTTTTTTGTTTTCGATTCCACACACCGACTATTTTTGCAAAGTTTCAATTCATCCTCCAACTTTTTACTTTGAATTTCCTCTTGAATCTTCAAGTGTTCCTAAAAGTAAAATATCAGAAATATATTTTTCATTTTTATTACTATGAATATCAGATGATGTAAATAAATAATTATTTTACTTGATTTGTAGAATGGAGAGTAATCTTAATATCATCTATTGTAGAATTTACTTCCAAGGTGAGCAAATCTTTCAATTCCTTGTATAGAATTTTCGTATTTACGTCAACCAGTCCGTCGCAAGATTTAGCACTCTGCTTTGATGAATGTTTTCTTGATATTTCCTTAAAAACAAATTTATACATTAACTTAATTTTCTTTATAGGTGGCATAATATTAGAAATCTAAAATAAATTGTATTTTTAATACATACTTCCATTTGTTTTATTATTGGATGTTCTTCTATCTTATAGTCTACCGAATCAAGTTTTTCATCCAATTGTTGTAATGCATCTCTTATATTTTTTCGAACCATTTGTATCATTCCCAATACTGTGTCATTTTCTTCTGTTAAATACCATAATCTTAAATACGCCGCATTTTTATTCTCAAATATCTACATACAAATATATACAACAATTTAATTCAATAATCTTTTATTTAATATTTTATTAATAAAATGTAAACTTACCGGAGATTTTAGCGGAGTTGTATTTGCTACAACAAAAATTGCACAAATCACAATTAATACTTTCATCTTTTTTACAGATTACTTTTAGTATGTACGGTATAAAAGTTTCTAACAAATTGAATCAATTTAGTAGATGAAACTAAGTGCTTTCTTGAATTCAAATTCACTAGCTTTTATAGGTACTCTATTTCATAGGCGTTGTAGTGTATGTATTATTAATAAATAGTAGACATTGTAATAGATAAT
Organism: Eupelmus azureus; assembly: GCA_030522685.1. Classification (NCBI taxonomy): domain Eukaryota; kingdom Metazoa; phylum Arthropoda; class Insecta; order Hymenoptera; family Eupelmidae; genus Eupelmus; species Eupelmus azureus. The sequence goes on along the minus strand of JAPYZA010000012.1, from coordinate 14,039 downwards.
AAGATATATTAGATCAAGTGTTTTACATCCGCTGATAACTACAAGACTTAAATGATGTTAAAGGCAGCTGATATGAAAAATAATACATTTCAAACCAATTAAATGAAAAAACAAATACTATTTGATTGTTCTTGTTAACAGAAAAGCTTTATCAATTACAAAAAAAAGTGAAAATTCGCTTTTTATCTTCCTGCCTCTAAGAATTCAATATTGTTTATTTTAAAAGTGATTCTTAAATCGATTTTTTCGGAAAATTTTTAATTTTTATCTATTTTCTCTAATTATTAAATTATTACAATATTGTGTTACTTTAACATATACTGAAAACTAGTTGTTTTAATCAGTATACTCAAAGATGAATTATACCAGAACATATATTAACAACATTTTTTCAAAACTAACAATATTTTTTAACCGACGGTACTTTCAAAACCCATACCAATGCAGTCTGATCGAAGTCTGAAACACGAGCACGCACTAGCCCAGCCTTCCGAAACTGCCAATTTAATTTCCTCGAGGTTGCACGCTTCAATCCCGAATTCAAAATACAAATCGACAGGTTCGTTTTCTATTCCATGCGTAGCCTCTGCCCTCCCATCCCCCTCGTCCCGCTGTAAAATGCTGCTGGCGGCGCATAGGCATAGACCGAATTCCAAACAAGAGCCAACTCAAAAGAGAGGCTCGCCGCGCGCCGAGCCGGAAATTGGATTCTTCGGAAAAGTGCGAGAGAGAGCTGGGTATACGTGCATCGATTAAGCTCGGAATGCGGAGGGACGGAGAGGCGGATGGTTAGGTTAGAAGAGCAGCTCCATCGCTCGACTGGGCATAAGCAGCTAGGCGGAAGGCAGCTGTCTGCTCTGGCTGCGAATGCTTAGTTTAGCTTTTATTTGGCGGGTTGAAAAATTTAAAGGATTATGGAGTTATGAGGCAGCGGCTCGTTGTGTTTGTTTGTGAAGGGTATTTATAGATGGGGCTTATCTTAATCTAATCTCTATAATGTTAGAGAATTGAGAGCTTTGATGTTTGATATAGATCGAATGAGTGGATTATAAAAAACGATTAGATAGAATGGTAAAAGCTTCGAGAAGCATCCTAAAGCTTTATTATAACAGTAGTTTTTGGGAGCTAATTTGAAATATAAACAATTCAGTAAAGGATGCATTTATTTTTCAGCGCTTAAGTAGATCCACGACTGGTTTGGTCAGACATTGTTTAACCTAGCAGTAAGAACTAATAACATTCACTGTGAGCTTAAAAAATTACACAAATTACTGCATCTATATAAAGAATATTCAAATGAAAGTTTTATAATATTTAATCTTTATAATTTTAAATCATCTGGACTTTTTAAACAGTAACAGTTTTAATAGCTTTGTTATCTTGAAAATGCTGCTATACGTCGTTTATAATAGAATTCTCCTTAAAATCCACTCTCCTCGAAAAAAACTGAAGTGACGAGGTAAAAAAGCGGCGCATTCACAGAAATTGTACGCGGAATGTAGCACGCGCAAATGCGGAACGCATTATCGAATCTTTCTCCCGGTTTACTTGTGTATAACGTTATACTCCCCAAATAGGAGAACCACCATAGCAAGTAGCAGTGCCGGCGTAATTCTACTACAGCCAGCGATGATTGCAACGTCGTTATAACCGTCGGCCAAAATCGAGTTATGCGGCCCGGCCGGCAATGCGCACGTGAGCGCGCGCGCGCGGAAGGAAAGTATACACGTTGCGATTGGAGAAGGGAGCAGGGAACAATGTGGCTTTGTTCGCGCTGACGCGCGCGTGCGCGTGATACGGGCCAGAGAGGTCCATTGTGGCCCGACCGCTGATGTATTTGCGAGGAAAGTTTCGCGTGTTTTGTGTAATGACGCTTACCCGCGCGGAAATGTAACTAAGCTCGCTGTTTCCCCGGCCTTCGCTCCTGCTCCTTCTCTGTTGTCTCTCTCTATTCTTCGCGTTGCCACGGCCGTGCGCATTGTAAGTGCGCGAGAGTCGAATGCGCGTACGGAACGAGAGAAAGAGGATGGATTGTTGGCATTGGGTGAAGTTGCGTACTTTGGAACTGTGTCGAAAGCGGGACTTAAATAAGTACAATTTTGGTTACAAATGTTTACTTTGACCGTACCGCTCGAGCAGCTACCAAAAGTCAAAGTACAAATATTATTTCAGCCGGATGGAAATACTTGTCATCATTTCGTCTTCTGTTCATTCAATTTTTTAATGTTTTGATTGTTAAATATGCAATACGCTTACTAAACAGTCAGAAGTCAACCGCAAAACAAATCGGTGCACACAAGAAATCATTCGCTTGCAAATTCACATGATATAACGCAATCGCAAGTGCAGGATACTCCGACCATTAAGGCTGGCGACCGCGCATTACGCCCCATCGATTATGTAAGCGAAAGAAGGTTGACGCTCGCATTGCGATTGCCGTGCGATTGCACTCGTGGAGTGCGTGATTTCGCGGTGTGCACTAATGTGCCGTGGCCAGAAATGTAGACAAACCAAACGGTACTCGCAAAAATTTTAGATCCGTGGTTAATTGGCGCAGAATTAAACTAAGCTAGAGTCGGGAATATTTAAACTGGAAGGTAGACGAACATTGTTATTCGGTCGTGTTTGAACTTGCGTCAAATCTTGCGATAAAAGTAGTTTAAATTTATGAAAAAATATTTTTATTTATTCGGTTATTATTCTCTTAGAGTATGCTATCAGATAAATAATAAGATCTTTGGAGACTGAATAAGTTTGTTAATTGTATTGTAGTATTAAGTACTACAAATCATACATTTTCTGTTTTATCTAACCGCAACATTCAGTGGAAGGGAAGAACATTATGCATTGATGCTACGAAACTTTATCTCCATGACCCACACGCCACTTAAAAGTCTAAGAAACCCTCTTTCGTTTGATATCCCCATCACTCCTCCGACCCCTCTCAAAAACCTTTAAGGAATCCGCGGAGAAAGCTGACTCAACGGTTGTGGGACGAAGGTCGCGCCTCGTTGATATTCCGGCTGCACAGTGTGTTCTCTCAGAAGAAAAAGGCCTTTGGTCACTGCGACCACTGGAAGCTCTGGGGATTTGTCATTACATCCGAGGCCGCTGCAAAGAAGTTACGCCGAAAACACGTGCACAGGCTGTATCAGATAGGCTGGTCAGTTGACAGTTGTACAAACGTACTCATGATATGGCTGAGAGATATCGAATTGTAAACATGATAGAGAAAGAGAGATTCCTAGAAATCGTGTTTTGTGAGATGATTTTAAAAAACATCTTTTGCAATTATTATTTAAGAAAACATAAACGATAAAATTATTTGTTACTTTGCTAATTCAAAAGTAAAACTTTGAAAAATCATGGTACATGTTTTGAATTATTCATAGTCGAAATATACTTTTTTGGAAAATCTGCGTTTGGATATTCACTGATTTTAATCTACAAATGCTAATTTTTTTAACGTTTTTTTAAAATTTTTGTGTACTTAAATAACTTTAAATTTATCTTTTACAAAAACAAATTTTAAGATAGATGTAACCTTTTTTGTTATACATAAAAACATAATTTTTTAAATAACGGTTATAATTTAAAAAAAAAAATAAGCAAATCAATAAATATTATTAAAAATTCTCATATTTTATTTTATTAAATAATCGCGTGTTGATCTGAAATATTCGACATAACTATTGTGTTTGTTACCGCATTAGAGATCTTCTTCTATAAAGACGTATTATATATACTTATTTTATTCACTGCAACTATAATGAAAACCGTAAAAAACGGAATTTCGGTTTTTGCTTAACTGTATTCTTATCATCCCTTTTTTAACATGAGAGATTTAGATTACGAGTAGTTTTAATCTGGAAAAAATTAATCGATATTTTAATTACTTGTTTTTCATGACTATAAAGGTTTAAATGTTCCTTGAAAATGTCATCCATAAGCTCATACTTTGAAAAAGTTGGAAAATCGGTTCACCATCTAGAGTTCGACGGCATAATGTCATCTTGAACGAGCATTGCATGTTGATGAGCTCGATTTAGTTACTTCATCTGTCACGTACAGAATTTCTAGAAATTCACGAAAAATTTGAATAGCAAAATGGTTCTATAATGAGCTGTAATAAATTGCGATTCTATATTTGACAAGATTTGTTTACATAAATTTTTAACGACTCAGATATTTTTTGCATAAATTATATTTTTAGATTTATAAACGTATATTTAGTATTTATATAGGTAGTATTTTTTTATTACACTTTTTAGTTTGTATTTTTATTATATCACCGAATCATTAAAGCCAACATGTTTTTTAGTTAAATAAAAACTTTATACTTAAATTAATGAAATGAAAAAATTGTGTTAAAATTTAGTTCTGTCACCAGTTATTTAAAGGTTATTCTTACTTTTCTTACATATTTTAGATAACCGTATTCCATATTTTATATTTATGTACTCTAGATGTCCGAAAAATTGAATTTATTTACTCAAACTGAAAGGAAATTTATTTTACTTTTACAAAAAAGTTCCTTTTAAATAAAATGCAAATTAAAAAATAAGCATGTAAGATGGTTCAATTCATATAAGTATGTAATTGAATTGTAAGTTATTAAATATTGATTTTTAAGTGCAAACATTTACGTTCTATTATTTTTGGTGTTGTGATAATGACGACATAAATATAAAAAATTTTTATCAAAATCTGTTATTTAAAGGAATTTTCTTCCTGATGTAAATATCCAAAAGATGGGTTTATGAATTTCAATTCGTTTTGAAACTACTGGTTTATCCGCAATAACAATAGCTTTTATGAGAGAGCAGCTAATGAAACAATTTCAAATCGAATTCTCTATGGGATTTATATGAGAAAAACGAGGGTAAATAATATAATATTAACAATAATTGTTTTATTGGTTCATGAGAATATAAAAGATAAGCTACGTAGGATAAGTAATCAGAAGAGGAAAAAATTTTTAGTTTTCATGTCGTCATTACCACCTTATTTAGTATAACGCAAATATTTGCGCACATGTTTAATGTTTTATAACATATAATTCCATTTTAAACTAATCTGCATTAAACCCATCTCATTAAGTCTTATTTACATTACACTTTATACGTTTCTTTTGTAAAACTTTTGAATAAATTTAATTCAGTTAAGATGGATACTGGTGTTGTATATATGTATGGAGAGCACTACGTAATGGAGCTAAGCATCATTTTATATTTTCAAACCTTTATTTTCTTTACAAATAAATAATTAGCATGTTTAAATGATTATTAAATTAATAGTATTGTAAAGAGAATTTTTTTATATCAATAAAGTTTGTATTATATGTTTTAGAAAAAACATCATAATTTTAAAATCGAATTAAGATCGTATCCACTAACAAATAAATGGTAAATTAAGGTAGAGCGATGATTATTCAATTTATCTTATAAAAATCATAATCACAATCATTCACTGTTGTATTTACTTTGTACTTAACTTGTGCAATAATAAATTTATCTATCTATCTATCTATCTATTATTTTGTGGAATGAATAAACGTAGATCAAAATTCAATAATTAGTAGCATCAAATGATAATTCAACGTTCAAATAAAAATTGTATTTTATTATTTAAACATTAAAAATAAAAAATTAATAAAGAAATAATATGAACACGTGTATCTTAAATGTAAAAACTTTATGCAAATTATGTTTAATTTCACAATCAAAAGTCAACAATTACATATCAAATATTTGTCTCATTTTAAAGTGCTTGTTAAGACAACACACGGGCAGAAGTGTATTTATTTTTTTATGATACCCAGATTTTTTAGTTTCTTTAGCATTTATCATTACTGTATACATGTTCTGACATGACTTGATTTCTTTAAGGGTAATACTGAGTCAAAAGTAAAAAAATGATATTAATGTATTTATTAATCAGAACTCTTTTACATCACTAAAAACTACCTAAATAAATCCCAATACTGTTCATAAATTTGATGGTTCAGCGTTTCGCAGCTCCGTAGTCTACTTCATTCACCATCTAAACATATTCAATAATAAATAAAATAAAATATCTAAATGAATACATAACAAAAACGCAAAAGCTCAAAAAAGACTTTTTCCATTACTTTAACGCATGGGAAAATAAAAACATAAAACTCCAAGAGCGAAACTGCCCGTGTTATCCCTATTTTCCGCGCACACAGACACAGGCAAAACCCGTTTGCTCGTACGGCAACGTATCGCTCTTCGCTATTCACGAGGCCATTAAAACTGCAAGTACATTCGCCGGCCAGGTAAGGTAGTCGGACCCTTGTCGTAACGCGTTATGATTCCCGTGCGCGCGGACGTCTTTGTTCCCGGTCGGCTTGCGTGGCGGCTGCATTTATATGCGTCGGACCTCGCCCCTACCCTCCCCCGCGAGTTATGTGTACGCGCAAGCGACGGATGTTTTCGGGGGAGCAGGTATATAGCTCCGACCTCGGAGTTGCCTCGTTATCGTGCGCCTTGTTTCGCGCTTTGTTTTGATTTTGCTTTTTTCTTAGTTAAGATGGGAGTTGTTAGCTAGGTTTAATTATAATTGGACATCATTCAAGGAAGATGCGAAATATGAACTGAAAGTTTCAACTTTCGTTTTAAATGATAGTAAAAGAAGTTTCTATTAGAATTTAAAAAGAAAGTAATAAATTATTGTAATTATTATTTTCAGTTAATTTAGATAATAGAGGTAACAGAGGCAGAGATAATAAGGAGGCTATGAGCACAGAATCGTCAAAATATAAAATAATTGTCAAAATATTGTCAAAAATATTCTTTGGCGTGCGCTGAAATGCACGAGAGTAACCTAGATTCGTAAAAACTTTTTCCACCAACCAGATCTCTGCAACTTCGTTATGGTATCTACGTATGTTTCTGTATTTTATTTAAAAAAAAAATTCATATAGGCTAAATAAACTATAATATAACTCTAATTATTTTAAAATTTTATAAAACTATATATAAATTAAAAGGTAAATTTAAAGTAATTATATAAAGTCTATTTCTTTTCATTTTTGCACCATAAGTATTTGAAATATTTGAATTACAAATATTTTAGTTCGATATTTATTTTCAGACTAACCAATAGAAGTGAAATTAGTAATTCTTATCTTGATAAAAAAAACTGAATTACTGTAATAATTATATTGAAAATCTAATTTTTTACATTTACAGAGTAAATATTTTTTGTGTGTTATATTATTCAAAAAGATATATTACTTTTACATATTTTACTTCGTTTTAAAAACTGAAGATACGGCACCAATCCTGCTGGGTCATCTTCTACTTTTAGAAACACGGTTTCATTTTAAGGAAAGTAGACCGTTCAATCTATATTTTGAAGAGCAAAGAGAAACTTTGATTGAAGTTGAAGTTCCTATTATTACAAAAATGACTTACGTAGCTTTATCAGAAAACTAAAAATCAGCTGTTATTTCTAAAATCACATTATTTTATCTCACTACCTTACTTTATAAAAACAATTATGTATTACAATCAAATAACAGAAATAAATTTCTTATCCAAATGATGTTAACCACTCATAAGTAATATAATTCCAAGAACAAGTAAAAATTCGCGCAAGCATAACACTAATAGGCACAGGGACCACTCGAATCTCCTGGAACAAAAGTAAGCTGCGCTTTGGCTCTCGGGAAATCGAGTCGCCCACTTCTCTCCTTGGTCCTTGAAACTTTCTTAAAAATGCATGCAGATCCCCGCCAGGCTACACAGCGGCGCGCATCCCGTAATATCTTCCGATAGTCTCTCGGCCTCTCCCGCGCCAATCCCATTCTACTCCCACCCTCTCACTCTCTTCTCTCTCCCTCTCTCTTTCTCTCCATCGAACTTTCGAATTTCTCGGGCAAAAGTTTCGTGGCGCGCGGCTCTCTCGCGTGAGGGATAGCTCGCTACGGGAGAACTTTATTCGGCCCGCCATTATTCAGGGATTGACAGCCAACATATCACGCGCGCTGCTCTCATATAGGCGCGCGGCGATGCTATCCTCTTTCTCTCTCACTCCCTTATGGAACGCGCGACATCGAGCTTCAAAGAGACCCAGGGGGAGGTCGATTCGCGCGATTCTCGTTTCAAGTTGTAGAGAGACGGTGGGAGTGAGAGTAAATTTTTGGGTTTTGGTATGGTTAAAAGTCTAATAATTTTTAGATTTGTTGTTGAACAGAACCTGCTATCAGTAGTTGCAATTATTAAAATTATCCGTGAATCTAAAAACTTTTCAACCACAAGAATAATTATTCAAATGACCATGCAGAATCGTAAATTTAAAGTTGAGAATTTGTTCCATTAAATTTTTTCTCGTAGATCGGCGCTGGGATAGTGAATGATCTTGTTCTGCGACAATGAAACCTCTTCTAACGAGAAACGAATGTCGCTATCTTGTTCGTCAGTCGCCAACGAGTACGACGACGACGAACGGAATACTTTTTCTCGACAACGAAGCTCGCGTCTTCGTTATCGCGAATTCTCGAGAAATTTCAAGCAAAATATCTCTCTAGAGTCCCAAAGTAAAGGTGACAATCTGTCGTATTCTTGACCTTCCGTTTCGTTTTGCAGCAGGTCTGTTACTCATTTTTCGTGGTGATGAATAATCAGATTAACTGTATAAAATAACAAAATCTCAGATTTTTCCAAGTTAGTAGTCGAAAATTATTAGAAATGAAAAAAAAACTTATGTTAGATTTATGAAACTTTAGCATTTGAGAAAAATGAATTATGTGAGTTCATATAATTCTGTCTTTTGAATTTTTATCTTCGAATAAGTGAAACTCGTGGTAAATTTTCTTTCTTGCACTATAAAGTACCAAGGTTTTATACGACCTTATGCTGGATGGCACAGTTTTAATGTTAACCTCATGTCTAATTTTTACTTAATTATTAGTTCAATCAAAAAATAATATAGAAAAGGACCTTTTTTAAGTTACATGTTATTTAAAAAAATAGAGTGTTTCACTTATTTTTAGATTTTACTTATATTACCCAGCAACGATTTTATCTAAGTTACTATCTAAATCTGAAAAAAAATAAAACTTGAGTGAAATGCGTAAAAATAACACATTTTACGTGACTATTCACTCTTTCAAGTTTAGATAGTATTGTTTATCTCACAAACAAAATATTCAGTGAACGTATACTTTAGCTTTAAGATGAATCTAAAAACCATTCAAGAACCCGCCTTCCTATATACACCGATACCAACGTACTTTCACCTATACATTACCTTTGAATCCTATCTCAGCGACCTCCGCATCAAAATAAAGCCCCGCGACGTGCATCTCCACACCGTAGAATCGAAAGCAGGCATTTTTATTTTGCTAGCCGTAAAATCGGCACAATGCCGAGCGACTTCCCATTTCGTGTGAGTATGTGTGTGTGCGTATACGCGCCTCAAGGTGTGCCCTTTTCGATACATACGCGTAAAGTCGCGGGCCGTAAAAGGCCAGGCACCGATATTACCGGGCTCTCTTTCTTCTTCTCTTTCTCTCTTTCATTCTCCTTTTAGCTTTTATTCCGATGGAGCGCGAACCGCTCTCCTTCTTTTTTTTTTCACGACGCGTGCGCGTCGAGCGTTCGGATGAAAGTGCAAAGATATTCATGCGGGAGTCGTCCGATTCCCGTTCCATTGCGCCAATATCGTGGAAAAAGAATGAGCGCCGATTCGCTTTTCAGAGTGGGTGTAAAGTCGCTGCTATCTTTTTTGCATGACCATAGCTGACGTGATGTTACCCTGGAGATTTGCGTATTGTTGGACCTCTAGTGTACTAAGAATCATTGGGTGGTTCGTTTTTATATTACGAATTTTCTTTTATCTTGATATAACTGTAACACAATTTACTTTTATCTTTTTATAATAACAAAACATAAATATACCGTTAAATAAAATATATCTTTCCTATGGTCGCTGTATCATTTGTTTTAAAATTTGTCCAAAGTAAGTTTTATAGTTTCTTTACATAAAACCTTTACTTCTTCTGTAAGAACAAAAGTCCAACAATATGAACCAGAGATAATTTTTCATGAACAAAATAGTTGCTAGCAATAAAGAACAACAATAAACAATAATAATCATTTCGCCATTCACGCACCAAAAAACGAAACAATAAATCCCATCTTATCCGACTAATGCGAAATAGCGCCGTAATCTCGTACCCAAAGCGCGATTCTAGAATAACGGAGAAATACCACAGCCGCACTTCCCTCGCAAAAAAAAATCGTCCATCGTTCCACTTAATACTTAGAGCCCTCTACAAAACAGTTTTACCCTCCTCGATTATTATTTCCCAGCGGGCGCCTCCGTCTTTTCTTATTAAAATAGAAAGAAGAAGAAAAAGAAGAAAGAGGGGAGAAAGTAGAGGGCAGTGCATTGTGCCAAGCGACACGAGCCTCTAACACAATGCTCTCTCTCTCTCTCTTGCGCGCTCTCTTCGGTTTCGCGATAAGTCGTCGTCGAGCGCGCCGAGAGACAAAAATGGACGCGCGAACAAAGGGCCAAGAGCGCGGCGAAATTGAGAAAACCGGCTCTTCCGGATTTATGGATTATGAAGAGGTGACAATGACGCTGCTCTCGACGAAACGATAAAGCTGTCGCGAGAATACATAATTCATGCGGATATCTTGTGCTGTTTCCGAGGATCTCTTTGTTTTTGTTTTCTGCTTCTTTTTTTTAGTGGGATCAGAATAGGGTGTCTTGCGGTAAACACTAACAGAGTTTCAAGAGGACTTTGGTTCTAAGGCGTCTGAATACGCTGGTTTTACATAAGAACAAAAGGATAGATCTGTGCTTATCTCATTTTTCTTTATTAATGTTTGGGAATTTCCGTTTTGTAGAAACTTTTGGTCACTTTCTGTTTTACGGGTGGACAATTGCTTGCAATGTCAAGCATACGATTGAGCCTATAGACTTCAACTATATTCAGATTGCTCAAGAGCAAGGCAAAATTAATTTATTAGTATATTAATCCTAGAATAAAGCTAAAATTAGAGCGCTCGACGCTGGTAACGGTGTAAACTTCATCATACATTTAATATTCCAATTAATCTCTATCATTTCTGAAAGTTTTTGAAAAGTAAAGACCTTAAAGAAATAAAGTTGAACAAATGGTGCTCGTAGTTGCGTCTTAACAAACGTTTCTTCATCTCTCGGCTCGTCTTTGCCGCATTCGCATTAGATCTCGCATTTGTTGCACTATCCTATTGCAACTGTTAAAGTTTCTCCCTTGAGCGTGAAGATTTGTTTTTGTGCCATTAAGGCTGCTGTCGCTTTTGCTCTTTATCTCTCTCTCTTTCTCTCTATCTATCTGTCTCCTTCTTGCTCTCTCTTTGTCTTGCCTAGTTTTCTTTCTTACTGTAGCCTCACTTCCTGCTGCTTTGTTCATATTGGACTGAGAGACGAATACGGGGTTAATTGCATTCTGAACTAGCTCTTTGATATCGCAGTTTGAATTTCATGAATCTATAGGAGAAATTTTGTCATTTAGGTAATATCTTGAGAAAATTTCGCGTGTAGTTGTTTATCTTCGTTTGTATCTTTTTGTCAAATATTTTTATTTTTAAGAAAATAATATTTACAAAATATACAAATTATTATTTAAAAGTTTAGAAAATGAAAAATGTTTACAGAATGACTTGATACTCATTTCATCAAACTTACCTGGCCAAACTTTTTATTCTGTGTACATACACTAAACCTTACAACCTACAAAAGGAATGAGTGTGTGTATGAGAGAGAGAGAGAGAGAGAGAGAGAGAGAGAGAGAGAGAGAGAGAGAGAAAGTAAAAGCTGAAAGTACCGGTAGCCGCGCGAGCGCTTGGTAATCTGTCATTAAAATGTTCCGCAAGATCGACTACGACAACGAGCGCTCTGCGAGGGGCTACCGAGTAATGCTACCCTTCAGTCTTTTCGCCAATATATATATATATATATATGTATATATATGTATGTGTACACGTAAACATGCGCACAGTTAGCTCGTAGCTTTTCTTTCCGTGTCGTCGACGCTTCACCAAATTCTCTTACCCTTGTTGTTACGTAGGACGCAAGTACGTGAAAATTAATTCAAAAAAAGTTTAATTTCAAAATGTAACTTTTTGATTGTTAAATACCTTGATGATGTCTCAGTTTTTGAATAAGAAATGGTTCGATAGTAGTTTCAGAATAAATATATTCTGTGAATTTCTTCATCTAAAACGTTTAAAATAGTGATGCATATTATATATTTTAAATAATATTTAAAATTTTTGTCCTTAATTATACAGAATTTATTTGAAATTTTATTATGTATGTTTCTTTTTTACTATTACTATAATAATTTTCTAATATTCATTAAGAACAAACTTAAAGTGAGATTAAACTGATAATTTTTTGAATTCTTTAAAACATTATTTAGAATTAATTACATTAAACTTTTATATAAAAAAAAATTACAAAGCACCTTAACACCGTGCACAAAAAATTGAAGGCGTGCAGAGTAAAAATTTGAAAAATGTTCTCTTAAACGGCACTCGTTAGCATTTCAAAAAACAAAAAATTAACACCCTACTTGAAAGAAACCCCTGAAACAGCGTCAAAAAAGCCAGCATCAAAGTTAGTAAAACGTCAGCGCTAAAAAAATTTAACAAACCGTTCTGCTTGTTAGGACCGCGAAACAATCGCCTCGCCAACACCCGCAACGGACTTCAAAGGAACAAGAAACTCAGCAAAAAATCTTTAAAAAGGTCCTTGCAGCTATTATACCGTAGCTGGTGGCACGTTGGTATTAAAAAGCTGCGCCCTGCAAAGAAAAGCGCTTCTTACGAATCAAAGCTAACAGCGCTCAAGCAACGGCTGAAAGGAAAAGGCATGTAAAATAATAGTCATGAATAGTAGCATCATGGTGCGTCTTTGGTGAAATGAGTGATAAATTTGTGATAAAATATTATCGAGCTTAAAGTTAGCTTTTACTTATAATGCTTTTTATGATCCAAGTAAATAGGTATAATTTTTTTAAATTAGCTTTTAAAAAGAATTTCAAGTACCCAAGAAAATGTAGCATTAGCCGTTTACAATAATTTTTATGGTTTAACGTTAAAAGCGAAGAGTGAAAAAAGTAGTACTATTTCCTTTGAGTAGTGTGGTTTATATGCACTGTGCGGGTGCGGTTTTACGTGTTTGCGAGCTCAAGTTAGACATTGGAGCTTAAGTGAAGGTTTATGTTAAGTTTTTTAAAAAATACTTAGAATAATTTTATATTGTAAATTTTTTCTTAAAGGCAAAATTAAAAGAGAAAATCAGTGAATAATTAAAATAAAAATCTTAAATCTTATAATTGATCTATAATAAATATATGTATTTATTCTTTTTGTTTGTATAATTTTGAATTTTCTAATATCTCTTTATTATACTGGGATTTAATAAAAATTTACAATTTACTTTGTAAAGTTTGGTAGCATAGAGGTACATGATCTTAGTAAAAATTTAAAAAGATATGAAAAATTTAACGCATCGTGTTCTATTGAAATATTTTACGTAAAACAGATATACGTATTTAGCAATTAACTTTCTTAAAACTTTGTATTGTAAAAACTCATCAATGAAAAATAGTTTAATTTCACCTCGAACTAGTTATTTTTTCGGTTAATTTGAAGCAACAAATTACTTACAGCTGTTTCGCATTTAAAGAGTAAGAGTAACAACATGATTTATTATCTGAAAATTGTTGCTTTTACGTATAAGCAATCTTAGTGATTTGAATCAGATGGCTAAGCAGGTTAACAAAGTCTTTAAGTGACCTTCTATACGGCTTCTATAGCACCTTAAACCAATTATGTTGTATCGAAGAGCTTTATCTGAAACCATGCCAAGTAATACGAAATAGTATTTCTGTTACATTATTTTTTGAGTAAGTTGACTCATCATCACATACAGATATAACAACTAAATTACTTGAAGTTACATTTATTAAGGCAACAACAAAGTTTTTTATTATTAAATAGATTTATTAGTAG
>JAPYZA010000011.1:0-29570 GCA_030522685.1 Eupelmus azureus | reverse complement strand
GCTGTACAAGAACAACAGCAGGCAAAACTAATAAAACTTTACGTAAGATTTTCGACGCGTTTGAAGTAAACACGTAGCTGAATCGAAATTTATGCGAAATAAATGATTTTTGCTAGCATAAAAATGTATAAAAGTACATAAATTATATGGAGGTATCGCATTACATAAAATAACGAGAATGAAAGCGGCCCGAGAGTTTTCTTTTTATTAAGGGAGATAATCGCGAGGCCCCAAATCAGTGCTTTCTTCGAGAGAGCTTAGTTAGCAAAAGCAGTGCGCGCTTATCACTGATGCGTTATTTGCGCGCGTGGCCGATATTTATTTTCTCTTGACGAGTGCCACACGTGCGCCGAGGCGCGTTTCCAGCGAAATACAAGTAGAAGAGCTTGAGAACAATGCCTCCAGCAGAGATAATTTTTTTTTTAATCAATTTATCAAGATCGACGGTTAAGAAAGTTCTTTCGGTGCATAAAAATGCATTTGCAAATGTTTTTGTTTCCTCTGGAGATAGCACGATTAATCAATTGTAATCTCGAGACCGTACTTTAAGCCAAAACAAATTTTTATTTTTACATCACATTTCAGTAAAATGATACTCGGTTATAATATTTAACTTTTTTCACATCTATTCCCAATATTTATTCAATCAACTTTCTAAAACTTTTTACGCAGGTATTTCAAAAAGAGGCCATTAAAATCACGCAATCATAAAACAGTACCGCAGCTCAACAAAATTGACTAGAAACGTATTCTTCAACCTAATCGTAGCTTTCCTCCTTCGTAACTAAATTCTTCTCATCATCCTATATCGTGCAATCGTAATTCCTACATCAATCACGCAAGAGAAAGAGAGCCGCAGAGAGGGAGATTCAACCGATAAGATCCATACTCTACGCGCAAGCACAGAGGAGTATAGGGCCGAGGCCTCAAGTGGCAATTGGGTCGCGCGTGCAATTTCATCCTATGTGTTTCTTTTTCTCTCCGTACACGCATATATATAGTGCCACGAGCTCAGACGTACATATACAGAGTGCCCAGATGCATCGCGACTGCGGCGGCCGGCAATGAAATTGCTAATCTGCGTGACAAACGCCGCGGCTGAAACTGGGCCAAAGCGAGGCCCCGCTCGCGCGTTTTGCTCGGAAAGCACCGTGAGCGCCACGTGATCGAATATTTGCCGGCCGATAAATGCCGCCGACCGTTCTGAATAATCGCGATTAGTTGATTAACGTAGAAAAGTGCCGGCAGAGGAGAATTTTTTTTTCCGGTTGGTAAATTTAGCTCTGACATCCGACCGTGTTCACTAAATAATTTGTGGTGGAAGAGCGCATTATTAAGGGTGTATATCGCAGAATCGGATACTGAACAAATTTAGGTCTGTCTTAGTAGTATAGGGAATTAGAATTTGTAAAGCTCGAGAATCAATATAAAACGATTCATGATTAAAAATAACACTTTTTTGTATAATATTCTTATTATAAAAGTAAGATATAATTAAAATTAGTTAAATTTAAATTAATGTAAAATTGTAAATTAGTGTGGCTTATGTAATTCATAAGTTAATTAAGTAGTTTTGTAAATTAATTGACTAAACAATAGTAAACTAATTAAATTAAATTAAATAACAGTAAACTGCAGAAATGTCAAACTTTAGCTGAATATTGAGCTTGCAGATGCTATGTATGCATAAAAGCCAAATATTTTAAGCATCAGATATTAAAAAGTTTTAATTGGTACTATCAAAACGTTTGCTCTAATCCAAGCAAAGAACTTATCATTTGCAGTCTACTAAGCTTAATTCTATAAACTCTTTATTAATGTACAACATGCACCTTATTCCCATTCCTAAAATTAAACTTTGATTCCATGACACTGTGAAATAAAATGAAGTGAATCGAGTGAATGATTAATTATCCTAGTTTTAATGGAAATGTTGATAATGGTGGCTTTTGTTATAATATTAGTCATGACTCTCGAAGCACCGAGTTAGAATGATTTTTTTAAATCGATAAATGATATAATACGATAGATTGATTAGTCTGTTATTAGTGGTTACGTTTCTTTTGTCTTAGAAAAAGACTCACCGAGATATGACAACGATTGCAAGGAATCTGAAACAGTAAAACAAAAATGATTAATCTCTCCTGTCTTATCTGATGAATAATTTTTATTTAAACTTTTTGTTCCATTATTGAAAAATTCAATGTTCAATTTGTCACCCTACGTATCAGATCTATATAGGATAATGAAAAATACAAAAGAACGCCATGCGCGTCACTCTAAGGTTAATGATAATATGCGCGGACGCCTTCAAGTTCAGCATCGATTGCCCCTGCACTATTTTTGACGATAGCTCGCAAGAAATCATTATTCTATTAATAATCGCTGTGTCTGATTTTCTTTCTTTGTCATCCATTGGATAAGCAATTTCCTTTGAGTGTAATAAAACGTTGCTATTCTTTATTTTTATTGAGTTTTTTTATATCCGTCAATAATCAAATTACTCAACCTGGAAAGAATATTTTTTGCTTTTAGAGCTAAATTCTATGAATGGGACAAAAAAGAACTTCTACTCAATTCTAGAGCCATCGCATTATTTTCTACTACTACGTCTTTACACCGTCGTTGAATTTCTGTTTCTATGATATTTCCAGAAAGAAGAACAAAGGTAGGTCTCAGCTGATTATGCGCAGGTAACGGATTGCCATTAAAGTTATGCCTACATGACCCCTTGACACAACGAAAGTTCGTGAAAATTGGAATCGACGCTTGTATATTTTGTCACTAATTGAGCGTCCCACTTGGCGTTGAATAATACAGACTTGACCTATCGACTTCCAAAAGGACTTTGTTCGTTTAGGAAAAGTGTAATTGCCACTTTGGCTTGGTTAATGAAATGTTTTTGTTCATGAGAACGAATTTGGATAATACTTAGTAAACTTTTTATTATACGTTATACTTAAAATCGTAACTACCTATTAGTCAGTATACAAGAATGGTAAAAGCATAGCTTCAACAATGGTGACGTTTATTGACAAAGCTTTATTTTCAATGCAATTCTACCACTGGTAAGTTTACGCTAGTATCGTTTGTGCATAAAACGTTAAAAAAACATCAAGTCTTTTACAATAGAGAACAATATAATCATAATTCCTTTTATTCCATCACAATCCACATCTACATCGGTCAACTTGCCGATTGAATTATCGAACCTGTCCATCACTCTCAACAGACCAATTCCCGTCCGCTAAGCCATTCATCATACACAGCCGAGCAAAAATATACAAACGTTCGCGCGAAATAAAAAGCTCCGCCCTCTCGATAATTCAGGCCGTCGGGAGCCGAGAGAAAGCGAGCGTTAAAATAGTCGCGGGGTCGCGCCGCCGCTTGTTTATCGGGGTAGCTTTCGAGGTGGGCTCTGACGCACGAGCAGTCCGACTTCTTCTTCATCTTCGCCCTATGTGCATTCCGTGCGCTCTGCTCCACTTTGGCCGCGTTATATATAGGAGGCGTGCCACGCACGTGGAAACAAGCTTGCGAAGACGAAGAGGGGAAAGAGATGCGATGACAGAGTCATGGGAGTGCAAGCTCTGGCTCGTATGGACCGCGTGCATGGAATCGGTGTCGATGGCTGAAGGTGTATTTTTGCTTTGCCTGTAGTTTTTGGGGGAAACGAGGCCGAAATATTACGGCGTCGCGTCGACTTTTTGCGTATTTTACTTTTTAAGATCAAGATATAATAGTGCTATTATACAATTTATTTATTATTCAATTTAATTATCATAATTTTTAATATTGTTAAGTTTATAAAAATGATGAAAATATGCAGCAAAACACTTACAATTGGTTAACATTAGATAATATTATTTAAACTTTATTTATATTTTCTCCACTGCTTTATTATTTTTAATTTCCATAAAAAATTATTTTTTTTACCCTTTAACAACTACATTCATAGTACTCAAAACCCATTAACCCCCGCCGAAAGAAAAAGGTATCAAAGCCCTGGGAACGCTGAGATAAGAAGCTGGAGTTACTCTCGTTATGAAAATGAAAGTAAAACGGCCCAGGCGACGTCGGCGCCATTATTTTTGGTTTATTCTCACGACGGGGGCTAGTTATGAGCGGCCGTTGATGCGGTAACGACTGCGCTGGTTCGTGCGCCAGCGACGGGTTTAGCCATTTCGAGTGTGGGGACCTGAGTGTAGTTGCTCTCAAGTTATTTCTGGGGGTTAAACTTGAGCTTTTATAAGAAAATTTCGTTTGCTAGTTGGAATTTTATTTAGAAAAGTACTTGATTAATGAATGATTTAATTAAGGTATAATAGATAGACTGATTAAAAAGTGGAGCGCAAATTTTGAAAATTATATCATTTTGTTACCGGAAGTATTGAAAATCTAATTTTTAAATGATAATTTTAGCTACAAGTATTTTCATACGACCTCGCATACTGAAGATAATTTTAACGTTAGTTATGTAAAATATAATAATTCCAAGCACATAAAACATTTCCATTTGTTGTAATACATTATTTTTATTTCATATTTTACAAATAACGTTAATTTCGTTGATTATTTAAGCTCTTTCTACATAAATTTTCAAGGAATTTAATCTTATGATGCAGGACTATCATCAATCAATCAAGCGTAACAGCACCATCCTGTGAATCCTTTTGAAATCTCAATTTATCTGCACAATATTTTCCAACCTATCCGAAAAACTTAACATACTTGCGAAACTACACACAATAATTTAAAAACTGCACACAAGCAGCAGCCGGCAGCACGGTAAATCCACAGTGTAAATTCGCTAGCGCATAAAAACCTATAAAATACCGCAAACTGACACTAATCCATCCTTAACAGGGGTTAAAAATGCAGCGCGCGCCACTTCCACTGCATTTTCAAAGTCGCGGCACGCCGGATGAATATTTCATGGCTGAAAATGTTCGCGGCATGTTTTCAGATGAAGCGAGCGTGAGGAAGAAAAAAAGAGAGAAACGATTCGTACGTATCGGTGCACGCGCACGGCTTCTCCCCCTTTTTCTCTTTCCCTCCTCTCTAACTTCGCCGCTGCGAGTGTGGATCTATATATGCATCGCGGACATTAGGTAAGAGCATTAGACGCCTCAAGGTCCGCTGGCAGTCGCACGTGTAGGTGAAACGCGCTATCTGGACTCCTGACGTGAGTTCCAAGCGAGTCGAGCGATAAAGTGGAGGTATGTTGCTTTTTGAGCGCGGAGTGGGCTTGATTATTTTTGGAAATCGCTGTGGTGTGGATTAGATAATACAAAAGATTAATCGGTATTTTGTTCTTGTATTTGTTGTTGTCGCGATTTGTCATCAACAAATATATATAAAATTTTATTTTTGCCGTATCAGTTTAGCCTTCTTATTTCGTGATTACGTTTTTAAAAATATCGATGAAACGATTATTATTGGAATAATAAATATTCGCTCAATGCCGAAAAAACGAATATTTTCCGAGATAGTCAACCAAACCGTCTCAGTTTCCTAATATATTAATTATTTCAATTAAAAGTAAAATAAAGCCAAAGCAAAGTATGTTACTGCGCACACAAATTAACCGAATTAGTATTGCATTAAAATTAGACAGTTTACACAGATGCTTCGTGACGATATTTCGGCTTTATGAGTAAACAGCGACCTCGAAAATCGTCATTAGCAGCCGGCAGGGCCAATTTGACCGATAATAGTTCGTCTGCCACAATCGTGTTTGCCTCTCCGAGACTATCGCTTGAAAGTCAAACGCGCTTTGATTAAGGAACTTGCGCAATTGCTATTATATAGTCGGGCAAAATTAGTCAGAGCTGAGAGCTCCCCCCCCCCACCGAGACACTGGGAGAGAGAAAAACACGCGAAAAAAGAGAGAAATTAGCCTTGACCGGTTTTCCGCAGCGCTGGACGCGAAAGCGCTGATCTCATTCGTGAAAGATTTATTCGGCGGAATGAGTTATCTAGCGAAGTGTCTTATAAAATGTCAAAGTTTAGAGAGCGGAGTAATGATAGGGAGGCAGCTCATTAACGCCAGTTTTTTTTTATGATAGGTCTCTTATGAACTTGTATAAGGATGATAAATGGGGGGCTTGTGACGGTATCGGCGAGATGATTATCTAGATCCGTTTGTGGTGGACGGTCGTTTTTCAAATTACACGTGAATTCGGAAAAAATAACTTGTTTTGTTCGGGACTTGGTACTTTAATCAATCTTTATATCTGAATAATAACTAGGTAATAAAAAAATCGATATAAAAAATAACGAAGAACAGAATTTATTTATTTTTCAAATAAATGAATTGATATTCGATGTTATTTTATTAAAATATTACTGTCGCAGTGTGGATTCATTTACTGCAATCATAAAAAATTTACCTCCCTGCGCTTTGCCAATTTTTGGCAAGACTTTTCACCTCCATGTGACCCATGCTATAAAAAAGTTCGATCTACGTCCTTTACTCTTTTATTTTTTATTCGTTGTTAAAGTGCGAACTTAGTTCTAGAAGCTTAAAGGAATTAGAAACTGTTGTGTAAGAGCTGATATAGTTTATTTTAAAATATATACCACTTTGCGTGCAAATAAAAAAAGTAATCGACCTTATTCACGCGAGGACGGAATATATATCTTAGATTTAGAAGTTTCGAGGCATTGTGATAATACGATTTTAAGTTAAAATGTTAACCAGTAAAAGAGCTGTTTTATAAATATACAAATAGTTTTTACGCAGTTTTAAAAGAAATTTACTTTAATTTACTTCACCATCGATCACATGAATTTGTTAGAAAATTAAAATTAAAAATACTAAAAAAATTACAATTCAAATGCACTTCACAATTTCCGTCTCGCAATTGTTCAACATCTGCACGCACGCACACCCGAACAATACCTATAAATCAACCTGAGCTCCTAATTAAACCCCAACCAAACAAACACCTAGCGCGCAAACGAAGCCGCAAATCATCTTCCAAAAACACAAACACGCCCTCAACCTGTCGCTCGAAAAATCCACTTGTCGGCAACACCAAAATCTCACGCACATCGTTACGCACCGGCCATCCGAAAACAACAATAATCGCCTTCAAAATATTATCGTAAATCGCAGCGGTAGTCGCGTGTTTCTCTGCGAGTTGTAATATTGCGCTAGACTCTCATCGCTGGGGGTCGGTATTTTCCCGCGCGCACCACTGCAAATGTGTAGACTCTCGGCGCAAGTGGCAAGTTGCGTCACGGCGCCTTGATCCCTCGCTGAACCCTCCTCGCTTTTAATTGAGATGTTCAGCACGCGCGAGCGAGAGAATATTTCTGTGTGTGTATGTTTGTGTATATGTCGGCTGATAAAATGCGGAATCACGCGTCTGGAATGCTGGGGGTATATGGGTGTGTGCATCGTCTACTGGCATTTTTTCCTTATCGCTTTATTTTAGTTATTTTCGAATTAGCTCCTGATAAAGTGACGCTTGGATTTGCATATTCTAAAATGTAATTTATAAGATTTTCGATTTCCATTTAATTTGATTTTGATATACAATAAAAACTTTATTTTATTTATCAAACATTTCAAAAAGAAAATGCTCGAGCGTTAACCTTCTCATTCTGCACAAGCGTATTTCTAGAAGTAAGCCCTCGACAAACACGCTAAAGTCTCTCGTCGCGGCGCTCGCAAACTAGAGCTTTGGCAGTCGGTGACGCTTCCTTTTTGGCGGATTGAATTTAATTCTCGTTAATTTGCATCAACTGCTACTACTTCGGGCCGAGACTTCGCTCGTACGAAAAGATTTACTAGAGCGCTATATAGATTTCACGAGCTCACTTGGCTGTCGACGCGAGTTTGTAAACAGAGGAATCATGCGCTGAGCGGGAGTATTCGTAAGAAACTCGTGATTTTCGAGGCTGTATGGATTTAGGTAGTTTGCGGTCAGACGCTCGCGTGCGCATTATTATTTGAAAACCCATCGGGATCTTGAGAAAACAATTTAACAGTAGCTTCTTCAGTAGTAACAGACGTGCGAGATAAGACGCGCCGCGTTGCGCCATAAAAAATGATTAATTGACGAAAAAAATATGCTGGTTCTATATTATAGGACGTTTCCTCCTGCGAATGTTAAATTATGAATTGATACTCGCACGATGATGAATCACTGGTAATGTAAACGCGAGCATTAATTTCTACAGGGTTAACTACGCTTGTTCGTCATTTCGACACTTTTATAAAGTCACGCTCATGTGTCGCTTCTCAAGGCGAAAGCCTCTTTCAATTTGTCACATTGCAAGCGAAAATTCTACAGCTCGAATTAACCCACGAAGAAAAAATTCGCTCTCACCCACCGCATTATTCATTAACCAAACACAAACAAAAAGAAATCTAAATAATCCAAAAAACTAACGTCGCAAATACTTCCTTAATCTCGCGTGCATCTATTACCTTCCCCCCCACCCAACCCAGCTCCTCCAAAACTAACGAGAACCATCATTTAATGAATTATTCAGCCGGCGCGTTAATCCACCTATCTAACGAAGCTACGGCGCAAATAATCGACGTCGAGTCCTTGGCGGGGGTGGGAGCCACGCGCGGGCCGGGATGAAGTGCAATGTCGCGGCCACCTGCGGTCGATACACCCCGCGAGAGTGTATTTATACGTTTGCAGGCTGCCGGCCGTCGCGTTCGTGAAAAATTCCTTGACCGTAGCCCTTGGCGACGCGGCCGCTCGATATGCGCGATTATAGAGTGACGGACTATATCGTGTTCATGAGCGAAGGATTGGCCAGGTTGGAATTCGAATCGAGTATGGATTTTCGGCGGGGCGGGGGGAGAGATGATTGCCGGTGAGGCTTTTGGTGAAGGTTGTTTTGGAACGTGAATGGGGATATTTGGTAACTCTGGGAAACAACATTTATTATGTTTTTCATATGATTTTATGAAAAAATAAATTTGTTTGAATTTTCTTTTAAGATTAAAATTTTAATATTATTAAGAAATTTATTTGTTTAGTAAATAACAAATTTGGAAAAATTGATTGAATTTGTTTGATTGTCTTTGTACGCATTATTTATAGTCTGGGAAAATTGGTAAACTTTTTAATGTTGGTGATTACAACCACAACGTGCAATTTATTTTGTTTTTTCAAATGTAGTATCGGTGTGTAGTGTACCGTCAAGTATTTATTATTTTAAGTTTTGTTTACATTCTGTACGAAATTTGAACATAGAAAAAAACATCAAAATATTTTTTCTTTTTTTCAAATATTTAACAATATATATTATCGTCTCATTTAAAATTAAAATTATATTAAAACTTTTACACGTGGCGCAGTTCTATTAAACGTATTCATTTACATTTTATCAACCAGTGAAATAAAGTAAATAAAGGTGTTACAAATTTGCTTAGTAAACTCTGAAATCTACAGATTATATGACAATGCAATCTACTCTAAGATAATATTGATATGCGGTTTGAATTATAATTACGATTATCATAAAATTAACTTTTATTGTTATTAGTGTCTGAAATTCAGAAATTTTCATCACGTAATTGAAGATCAAGTTATACATCAGTGTGTATTTGTCGGAATCAAAAGAATTTATGTTTGTGAATATTTAGTCTTTGTAACTTATTTTATAGCAGCTAAATTTAGATGAGATACCGTTTTAATTATCCTTATGGGTGTCGTTTAACGAGCTTTTGTATTATGCATATAGTACGTAATTACAAGCAATATGTGTTTCTATCCCTGGATACATAATAATATACCAACAATTCACAGGTCTGTTTTATGAAGATAATTACCCGCTCGTTAAATTCCTTTGTTGTTCTTTTTATAATTAAAGCATTTATCAAAAACATAATATAACACAAATAAGAGCACGCAAAATTAACCACTAAAGCTATAAATTCTGAAAATCTTGTTCTAAGAAATGTTTAAAAAATAAATAAAATATATAGTTCAACAAATTATAAGAATTAAATTATTATTAAATATACGTGAATTCAACAACCAAAGCCGAATTCTTAATCCGATTCTTAATCCACAATCTCGCTATACTCTTACATCTACTTAAATAGCTAATGAGCAATCAATTTAATCAGAAGCAAATTAGTAGAATCGATAAGTCAGCAATAAATCATCCTGCGCAAAAACTCAAGCCTCAGCTCGCTTAAGAAATAAATCGCATTCCTCGTAAAAAAGCATCGCGTCAACTTAAAATCCAAACAAACCAGTGTATCGACAGGCAATTGTGACGATGCACGACTACCAAATAATTCAACTCTCTTTTTTGCTCAGTCTATCTCTCGTATTTTATCCACCATTAACCGATTGATCACGCGAGTAAACATCCGGGTACTCAAGTCTGTCTGTTCTCCGATCGAAACGCCGCCAATTTCTTCTTCCGCGGTGAACGTGAGCCTCGCACGGGACCGCCTTGTATATCGAGCCTTGAAGGAGAACGCCCGACCTTCGCGAGCTTAGTCCTATAAGATTTTTCGATTAGGCTCCTTGCTTCACGATGACGTCCGAAATCCTACGGATTTGAGGAAGCGTTTTTGGTATACTAAACGCGGCGCAGCGACGCAGAAGCAGTGTTCTGCGAGCTTTCAATGCCAGCTGCGAGGAAAAAGGCACTTCCGCCTGCGCTGCTTTGTTTAGAGCATGAAAATTAATAACCGATAATTGGTCGGCGATTGGTTTTATATTGCGCGTGAGCTAAGCGGGAAACTCATCGATCTTCAGGAAATCGGAATGATAAATTTACTGCTTGATCGCTTTAAATATTTACTTATTTCTTGAAAAGTTATCAGAATTCGGTAAAATAAATCTTTAAAAAGATTTTTTGTAGATATTATAATTTTTTATTCCAAAGAGATAATGATCAAATTTGTAATTAGCTGTACGGTCGAAAACTGGATATCTTATCGTACATCTAAAATTTGTTTTGACGCAGTGTTTCCAAAACACGATAGTTATAACAGTGACTATCAGCAGCTTGACATTGAATCGATTTTTTTACTTAAACGCACCGCTCACGCCGACCCAGCATTTTATACCTGCTAATAGTGATACAGGTACCTCATCGAAATCATCCAACTAAATATTCCTCTAATTTTGATCGCCTACCTGTCAAAATTTACGCGACCGTTTTTTTCATCGATTAAAATATGCGCGCTATTTCCTCAAGACCTGGAAGACCAAGAATTTTGCCATGCACTCTGACGGGTCAATCGATTTATTGCCTAGATCAAAACGGAGTAGACGCTCCAGACCTACTTCTGGACCTTCTTTCATGCAGAGTGTCGCTTTGAAAATGAAGAAATAGACGATGACGCTAGCCGCTGATGTGGAGCACTTGAGGGTGCGCGTGAATGCGGGTCATAAGATTTTACGAGCAGTAATGCGCCTATATGCGGAATGATGTCACTCAGCTAGAGCACTGCAAATACAATCAATTTGAATTGAATAAAACATAGGATGATCATCTACAAGGGAATTAAAACTGTAAAACAAACAAGATATACAGTAACCTCGTTGTTTAATAAAGAAATCGTTCAAAGCCAATCAGGCTACGAGAATCCTCAAGCCCCGGAGCTCATCGTAATAATCGATTATGATTAAGCCGATTGTATACTCCTTTGAAAATATCAAAACGCTGAACGCCGCTATGGAATTAAACGCAATTGGACCCATCGACTAATTCAACCATCTCGCTCCTAAGGTCATCAGCATCTGCAACAAAGCCACCGCGCACGGAACGTTCACCCTTGAGTCTATCGAGCCGCGGGCGAGGCTCACTTTTCATTCTCGCGATGATAAACTTTTGAGATACAGTTTCATGGGTGGTACGGTTCATTTGCGTGCTGTCTCGACTACGGCGTTACGCGATCTCCCCGAACCTTTGTGCTTATTTGTGCGATAAGTCGTTCGATTTATCTGAATTCTTGGGTTGCAGTAGGCGGCGATGCTTGAATTTCGATGCCCTACTCGTTTTATGAGTGTGGAAGTAAGGATAAGCTACTTAGATTTTAATTGGATGTTAAACAGTGGATTTTCATGTTTAATACTTCCAAGTCTTTGCATCATACATAAAACATGTATCTATATGACAAGCGACTTTACCATTCTGTACTTCTCAACATCCTTTTTCTTTAACTTTCATGATCAGTTACACCTCGCGTCTTTACCTCACAACTTCCGAATGACCGCAACCGCTCACAGTAACACTGCGAACCTGCTGCAACAAGCAAGCTTGTCTTGTCACCGTGCCCAGGAACTGGCGAGAAGCAAACTGCAGCGCAAAAGTGAAGCGAACACAGGCTTGGTGGCAGGCTGGCTCTCTCGCAACTTGTTGCTAGGCGATCCCGAGGCCAGCAACCGTTATACAAGCGCGCAGTCCTTATAACCCAGCGATACACGCTTAGCAGCCGCGCGGCAGTCCCAACAAAGGTACATTGTAAATCAGCTGGAAGATATTGAGCGCGCCTGGCAACCGCGCCTGCAGTTTTACGTGCCTCTCTCGAGTCTTCGTCGTCTGAAGTGGCTTCTCAAGCGGCGAAGCTTCGCACACGGGAATTTGATACTGCGCGAGGTTGCTACGCTTGCGATGACTGTCTGCAGGCTTTGCAATGAAAAAAGTATGGTAACTGTAAAAACGAGTGATACGATGATTCACGGTGACGTGGTAATTGTACAGTTAATAAATTTGAAGAAAAAGTAAACGGCTGAACTCTTTTTGATGTGAGTAATAGATGAATTTGTTTCAAGATGATAGTTGTCGAATGCTGGCTGTAAAAGAAGAGCCTTTGTCAGAGAAAAGGGGGTACAGCTATGAATCTTGTTGCCTGCGGGTCAATGTTTTAAATCATCAATGACAGCATCCCATTGAGAAAATCACTCAAATCCACTGAAGAAACTAATTTATCGTCTTTATTTCTTACGATTACGACTCATAATTATACATTACGCAATACCAGCTGAGCTCCGATAATCTCAAGATTAGACGTCGTTATCACGTCATCGTATCATCAAACTGCAGGGGTATTCCCACATACAGACGTGATAACCTTAATACATCCTTCCGCCCACATCCAGGTAGTTGGTAACTTTTTCCATTCCAAAAACCCCCACGTTACATCATCATGTATTCACTGATCAACGAGTTTGCTCAAGAAACTTTTCCCGTCGGGAAAATTCGCACGTCACAAAAGCCAGCATCAGGAGGCATTAAAAAAGTTTGACGAGGCTGCCCTATAACCGGCCAAGTAAAACGATGCAGGCCTTGCATTGTCGTCGCGCACGGCGCAGCTGACGTCACTTTTTTCTCTGCCGCGGCTTAAGCGCATGAAGGATGTGACGCTTGCTCAGGAGTCAAGGGCTAATTGCCACTAATTACCGGCGACTTCGCATGACTAAACCTCTAGCGCTCAGCGATCGCTAACGGCTTCTTGGAGCGCGCCAAACTGAATTACGGGAATTTATTGTCCGAGCGTGCGATCTCTTTAGATATGATCGAGAAGTGAGGAATGAAAAAACAGAGGCGAGAAGCAGGTAGCGTAAGGTTAACGGTGCGGAATGGAATTGCTCGCGCGCCGCAGTCCATTGAAATGTAAATTCGCAATAGGGAATTATCGATAGTAATTGCGGCGGTAGAGTTGATTATATCAATTGTGGATTGACGTGAATGGGACGCGATCGATGATAAAATTATCTTTCTATTGGTTAATATTCTAGGGGCAAACGCGATCTTTAAGCGAGCGATGAATAACAACAGTAGTGTGGTAGGCGTTGCTCGAAACGCATTTGTATGTCATTTTTTGTTTTTCTACAATTTTTGCCTTTGGAGGAGCGATAATATGTTAGATCGATTATGCAAAACTATTGCCTTTTTTGCATGGTCAGAATTTCCTCGATAACAAATCTTCCGGTGGCTCTTGACGTAAATATTTACAAATGCGAGAAAAGAGATTTTAGGAAATACTTGGAAAAATCGAACTTATTTGCAGATTTGTAGGAATTTTAGAGATACTACTACTTATTGTACTATATAGAAACTTAATAATATATTCAGATGTCGACTTTTACATATTAATTTGATTCATAATTTTGAATAATAAAATTCAAGGTTATGAGTTGAATACAATTAACATTTCATTTATTACATTACCCGTTAAATACGTATTTCTCAATTTTAAAATTTTTAAGCATTAAATTTCAATAGCGCAAATTCAAAGAATTATGAAAACAGACTTCAAACGCGAATAAACCATAAAAAACTTCATAGCAAATGTCATTCATCTCGACCTCACAACATGCTTTATCTTCCAAACTGCCAAAAAATCCAATACTCTTTTCTCTGAAACAAAACCTTCACAGCTAGCAAGTGCACTTGCAAAAGTCGTATCCAGCAACGAAACACTCGAGACGTCAAAGGCGCGTTCAACTCGCTCCATTAAATCCAGTGCAAGATGTTGCTCGACATTTGTTCTCGCCGTGGGACAATCGTCACGTGGAAGCAAGTTGGCTTTATTCGCGCTGTAAATTCAGGAAGCAGCTGGCGGCATAAACTAAACTAATACTGATTGCCGCGCGTGAGTGCGCGCGACCGTCGAACACGCGAGGGTCAACCGTCAATTGAACCTCGCCATTTAATATTGATATATATTTCAGAGAGCGACATTGCGAGCTTTTATTTATTTCTCTCGGCTTCCGAGGGGGGTCTTGATTCGCTGGCGAGTCGAGAAATAAAAAAAAAAAGCTGAACTGTGAACTGCGCATGACGCCAGAGCGATTGCGTTCATATTTTGACAGGTTGTCGTGGCGGTACTTTATTTGCGCTCGCTGATATATTGTAAATTATAAATTTTTTTTAATTATGCGCTGTTTTTGGA
This sequence comes from Eupelmus azureus, assembly GCA_030522685.1. Classification (NCBI taxonomy): domain Eukaryota; kingdom Metazoa; phylum Arthropoda; class Insecta; order Hymenoptera; family Eupelmidae; genus Eupelmus; species Eupelmus azureus. The sequence continues at coordinate 14,677 of JAPYZA010000011.1, read as the reverse complement.
AGAGATACATAAACGCAGTTATAGTTATCGATAAAGCAACAGGTTCGATTGGTACACGGAGTGCAAAGTAGTCTTGGTGACAGGTTTAAAAAGTTTTATGAATTTATGCCTTTGACTGTTAAGTGAAATAAAGAACTCTTATGGACATTGACGACATTGTGATTAAAGTTGCATCACGCTTGAATTGACAATTAAAAGATAATTGAATTAAAATTGTCGATTAAATTAGCTGCATAAGTGTGCGTAACTGGCTAATCCAGTATTGCTAACTATGAAAAATGTTTCCTTTTATTTTATGCCAATTAATAAAAAATATATTATTTTAAATTTGTATGATAATTATTTATTTTCATATTGTAGGATAATTATATTTTAGGTAAATTTAAAAAAGTTTCCTTTATCTGTTAGAAAAATGTTACAATAACCGATTTGCTGTAACGAAAACATTGAACGAAAAAGGTTATTAGTAAACTTATTAAAATAACAAAATTTTTATTCAATATACTTCAGTTCTCAATGTATTAATAAATTTATAAGTTTCCAAGTATCTTTAAACTGACAACTGTAAGTCATTGGATAGCAAGATGTTGTTTTGCACTCGCAATCGGTAACCAATCGGTTGATCGGTAACACCTGACTGATGTCCGTTTGCAGGTAGCAGCGCAGGTAATTATCTTCAGGTAAATAAAGCTCATCGTCTTACCGACTAACAGGTGTCATACCGTTGCAAAAGTAGCAACCTGTTTTATCGTTACCTGAGCTTCCAGCTCGTGCGATAAGTCAAATATGTTTCCTTATATGGTATAGAGCAGCACAAACAAGACGGGACCGTCAAATGTGAATTTCTGTTTTACCGATCGATGGTAAGTAAGTTTTTAAGCTATCGTTAATAAATTGATGTTAAATATAAATCACAAAGATGTTTTAAGTATAGATAGATAGATAGATATTCTTATCACATAGTTTTATCACAGCATAGTTTCATTATTTTAGAGAATCATTTATAATAAATCTATCAGTCAGAAATGAGATACAACATACGTTCAAAAAATAAAATCTAGTAATGTACATCGAGTAAAAACAGCTGATCATAAGTATGGTAGAACATGTTTTTTCATTATATCATTTTATTAAATTATAAAGTAGTTGAAAATACTACGATACAATATTATACTTTCAACAAAAATTTTTCATTTCATCATCATAAATTGAATGATTATAGTGAGTAAAATTAATACCGAATGTCAACTTGATAAGCAATTGAACAATTTGTACATAACGGAAGGTCAGTGCTATATATTTAGAAAATAATTTTAATACAAAAATAGAACCAAATACGTAAGATAACTAAACTATCATTTAAATAAACGCTGCCATATTTTGTTAGCTAAGTTTATGTTAAGTAATAACAAATAAGTTAATAGTAGCTACTTACTTGTGTCATTTTCTGGCGATTGGATTCCGTCCCCCACATCTTCAGGAGCTGTGGATAGAGCTGAAACAAGAAAGATTTTTTGTTAAATTTCGATTACTTCTTAAATGTACATATGAATATTCATTTGAAAATTAAGTAAAATAATTTTAATACGAATAAAAAGAAATAATTATATTATTTTTAAGTAATTAGGAGAGGGGAATCCGATCATTAGAATAGTTTTAATTCAAATTCTACAAATTTATAACTTTAAAAATCAGAATATATATTTTATAATGTAGAACTAAACACTAATGAATCATTATGATTTTGAAAGGATATTATGAGAAAGTTAAATTATTTTAACTAATAAATTGAAATTTATATATGTGAGTATTATTGTTTTACAGATTTAATCATTTTACTATAAGTCTTTCTAATCCTTTATCAGTAACTTTGAAAAAATGAGAATGCTTTTTCACTACTGTAAATAGTTAAAAATATTTAAATTACATAACTTATTTTTTGATTACGGAAGTCCGTTCTCAAAACCAAAAGGTATAAAAAACGTATTTACAATCAGTAAAAATATGTGCAATTCAAAAGTTTCTTAAAAATTTCATAAAATTATTAATAAAGAATCATTATTGATCTTTTTAAATAATTTCTATTAAAAAATTTTTCTTAATAATTGAATCATTTTTCGAAGCGCGCCTTCGAGGTGTCTAAACTGAACGACCCTTAGCAAAACAATAATGAAAAGTGTTAGTATGAACTCTATTTATATCAGTTAAATAAACAAGAAATTCTAATCAGATTAACCTGAAAAAATTAAAAAAATTTATAATCATCAGGATAAGTATTTAGACTAATAGAATAAGATCCATTAATCTTTCATTATATATCAATATAATGTACAATAAATTGAAGATAAAATAATTAAATTTAAAAATTGTTATCGTGTCTTAAGATCTATGTCAATTTAATCTAATAATTTTCAGGTATTAAAGAAGATAAACAAAATTACAAATCTTAAAATCTAAAAATTAATCGTCATCTTCCAAAGTACGTGACATAATTGATAAAAGTTCCAATACGGGCTACCATTTAAAAATATATAAGAAAGAGACAAAACCGATAAAACTTGTACAATAACCAGACTTTAATTTTATTGACGCGGTGTAACTGTATTCGCGTAAGGCTTAAGATACTAGTCATTCGCGAATAAGTTATTAGATTGACTAACACTTCTTATTTATATATCTTTATTTATCAGTTGAATATTAACTTCGACTTCCTTATAAAATATACCGGTTTTTCTTTAATTCATAATTTCTAACTGCTATACTTTTCAAATTTTTTTTTTTTCATATTGACGCAAACGTAGAGTTTGTGATAAAAACTTTTTAACTTCTCATGAGATTCTTCTTTCGGATCCATATATATTGATGTGAATAGCAAACACCTTAAAATATTTTAGTAAATAAATTATGCACTAGATAAAACTTTTATCGAAATCATAGTTTCTTTAGATCATCTTTCTAATGGAACTGGTTTTTTACATAAGAAACTGGAATAACCTAAGCTTGAATAAGCGGATAAAATTTATATTAAAATTTTTAATTTTTTAGCCGACTAACAATAACAAGAAGCTTAATAACAAATATAGGTCCGGGTCAAAATAAATAAAGATTATAAGGAGATAATAAAAATTATTATGTATTTGTTGTCTGATAAGTATTAATAATTAATATAAAAAGGTATTAAATACCGATAAAAATTAGTACATCTATCTTTCAATATAATTTCTTTTTTAATTTTCTTATTTCAATAGTTAAGTGACCTTCAATGGTCAATCTCAACGTAATTACACTGATTAATTAATTATATACCGTTGTTGCTTAGTCTTGCACACTGTAAGCCAACATACAATTTCATCTTTAATAACAGTATCGATTCATGTAAAATTCATAAATATAACTAGGAAATGTAAAAGAATTATTTATTCATTTTTTAGGTGTGAAAAATCTTATCTTATATTTTTATAATAATAAAATATATAATCTTTTGCTTATATTAAACTTTGACAAATAATTTTTGATCAACTATAAATTTTGAAAAATTACTGCAACAGTAGTTAGTTTTATTTTTTCTTCCTTTTAAGAGAAAATTTGCATTAATTGCAAAATCCACTTAGGTTACCGATTTTTTCGACGAATAGAAATGCAACCCAACAAGCCTGTGATTCACCAGACAAATAAAAAACTTTCTACAAAAATCCAAGCGGCTTTGTAAAAAAGACCAGTGTCTCCTAGCAATTAAGACTCTAATCGCGTCGCGAATCATTCAAAAATACCGCAACGAAAACACATGTGATGGTGATCGTTGGCAATTAGTACATAGCTCTTCGGCTACTGTCGACGACCGGTTACGAATTCTCGACCCGATTTTCACAAAATGTTGCTGAACTCGACAAAATCGCGTGCTTGCTGACGAAATCGCATCACATGGGTTTCGTTGTGATCTTTTCCATCGTTCGAACGTAAATACATACGCGAACAGGAATAAAAATGAGTCTTCTCTAATCGCAAGCGAGTCGATAAGTCCGATCGTATTTGCAGTAATTCTACTTGTAATGATAAAGCGTGGAGTAGGTTGGCGGCACGTGTGTGCTGTAACTTTTTATCGATTACTTAGTTGCTTGTGTAATTACGTTGTTTATATAAAATGAGCATTTATTTCAAGTAATTTAATTTTTTATCGCTGAAAATTTCTTCAGTTCATTTTATTAAAATTTGAAGCGAAAATTGAACTGAAAAATAAGTTTTAGTACAAAGTTAACAGCGAAAGTGATACAGATAATTAAATACTTAATGGTGCGAAATATATCATGATTTTTAATTGAAAACAATGCCTTTAAAGTAATCTTGTAAATAGAAGTGTGCTAGTAAACACTTGAATTTATTGTTTCATTCATATAGAACAATGGAGATGTTAATAAAATGTGTTTCTAAAGAATCTATTATCTTTTGGTTTTAACAGGCTTTATAGATTATTTAAATTAAAAGTTATACAAAAACAAATTTAAGGATAAAAATTCTTTAAAATATGAGTAAATAAAGCATACATAATAAGTAAAAACTACTCTAAAAAGAGAAAAATATTTTGTTTATTTTTTGTAATTTTAATTCAAGCTGGATCATTGAAACATTGAATAAGTAAAATAAATTTATTAGTTTCATTTCTATAAGTAATAAAGTGTGATATTTGTTTGAAAATTATTTTAAAAGTATTTTTTAGAATTATATTACTACAATTTACTAATTTTGATAGCAAATACAAATCCACAATAATAAAAAAGGGAAATTCAAGAAATTAAGTTTTATAAATTATGCTGCACAACAAATTTTGAATTTTCAAAATTACGTAATATTTTATAGTTTTAGTATGTATTGTGTTTATTAAATTGTTATTGTTCACATAAATTTAAATCAAACGATACCTATAAAAAGACTAACGTATGATAAGTGTAATTTAGTTAGTGGAAAATCTGAATAGAATTGAATAGGTACAATATCAGAGGGTAAAATCGTTGGATTTCAAAATAAGATATTTGAATATGAATTCCAAATACGATCATATTATGTAATAAAAAATTATAATTATTGTTCAAACTTTTAATAAATTTGAGTTTTTATACTAGCATAAAGAACAATTTCAATTTGAAATTTTGATTACCAAACCATTTTTGAATCAGTAATAGAATAAGCTCCGTTTATCATTCTTCGAGTCTGCAATCCAAACAATGATCACTTTTGCAACAGCCTCGCACTAATCCCAATTACGATTTTATCAATAGTTCGATCCAATCCAAAGTGGTCAGCTCTTTCTACCGGACTCAAAAATCGATAAACAATCGACTAATAAAAAACAGCACGATAATATCGAAAGCGCATAGATCACACTTGACCGATACGACTTTATCGGATCCGACTTATCTCCGCGCTAAAGTATACCAAGGATTTAATAAGGACCCGATCGACGACAAGGCCGCGATAAAAGAAGAAAAGCCTTTCTCTGGAAAGGCCGGTTTTTCGCGAGCGCTGGACGCGGAAAAGCGCCACATTTATGCTTCGCGACGGCCGTTCGTTATCACATTCCGCGCGAGCATTGCTCGAATTCCACGCGGCGGCGGAGGCAAATCGATCGATCGAGATAACCCCGCGAGAAAAATGCGCTGTACGGCTGGAAAAATACACGCTTGGAGAAGGCTGTGGACTCTCGTTTTGTCTCGAGAAGTTTGCGGAGGATTCTGTGTGGTAACGAAAGTCGCGCGATTCAAGACGAGCGGCAGCATTGAATTGATATGAGGTGCGTGAGACAATGAGGTAAAAATACGAAGTTGTGTTTGATTGAAGTAGTCATGTAAAATTTATATTGCGTTTGTCGGATTATTTAATGAAAAAAACAAGTGAGTCAAGTTTTGTTGTGTTTTCAATGTGTTATGAGAATGTTTAGTGATCAGTTACATGAAGTGTGTGCTGGTATTTTAAAATCATTTATATTACTACTACCTGTGCATTTATATTACACAAGTGCATAAACTATAAATTCTTTCCGAAAAATAATTTTTCTACGAAACATAATAAATATATTTAACTAAATCATTTACAACGATACAATCTTATCGCAACATTTGCAATAATCATTTTAGTGACTACAAAAAATTATGTACCGAAACGTAAGCTCATATTATTTACAAATTTTCAACAACACTCGATTCGGTTCACCCGGCGAGCCTTAACGTTATATAACGGCAGCGCAAAATCTCACACAAATTATGCAATAAAACTGCCCGCGCTGTGATTGTCAACCGATTTTTTAAATTGACTTGACCCATTTATGCCGACCAAGGAAAGCCATATATATTTTGCAAACAACACTCATTATTTAATCGACGGCTCCGCGCCGTCCTGACAACACAAAAACACAAAACACTCGTGCCGATAGGCAGCTCTTTAATTACCGATCGCAGACGTGTACGGCGACTGATCGTACATCTTGGCGCAGCTTCCAGCTCCAAATCCAACACAAAGCAGCAACGTTTATCGCTAAACGCTACTGGAGCCACTAAATCCACTGGACGCCAGGCCTCCTTGTATATCGCCGGTCAATTTTCACCGAGAAAAGTAACCACGAACACACAAACACAGACACTTCACCGGCAACTGACCACCTCTCCCGCACTCACAGCGCAGCGGCCTCGTCGCTGCTCGTCCTGACGTTCCGACGACGAGGCAGAGCCAGAGCAAGCACGTGGCTCATGTCACGCGCCGGTGTGAATCGACACTGATGCCGCACACCGGAACGCTCTGATGTGTGTGCCTGCACTCGCTCCCTCTTCGCTTCCGCGGTCCAACAGGTTTCCCCCCCGAGCGCTTGGATTTACGAGGGAGGCCGGAGGACGAAGGGATTTTCCCGTGCGCATGGACACACCGTGGGCGGGCTCGGTGTTGTGAAAATGGAGGGATTGACGCTGCGACCGCCGTCAGGTAGTTTGGACTTGCTGACTTGATGATTGATGTATAGCTGGCTTGCAGTGCTTTGTCTTTGTTAAGAAGTCGACTGGAGGTTCGCTGATGTTTCGGGATGATTCGAATTCTGGATTAACTGCATTTTGTACTTTGAAGGAGTGTCTCGTCTATGCGCCCTAGGTCTTCAGTTTTCTTAATCCATTAAAGCTAATTCTTCGAGATTCAGAGGATCAGTAATTTCTCTATATACAACTTTCGCTATTCCGCTCTGTTTTGAAATCCAAAGGAATTCAAAACAGTGCCGCTAAACACACTTCATTCTAGACCACCGCCACAGCTGTCATAAATTTTCAACATTTCCACACACACGCACCGCAGCATATTTATACAATTGTGCAGTCACTTGACCGAGCACCTCGGGCGCACAGCTCCCCGCGAAACTTGCTTCACCAAACTAGAACACATCCACGCTGGCGCATCGCATTGAATTTGTCCCGATCGCATCAAAATTGCGTCAACCTAGCGGTCAGATCCGGCGAAGCAGGGGATATATACTTAAAGAGCGCGCGTCGAGCCGCGCGCGATCAACAACTGGTGCCGCCGCCTCGAATATTCCTCTCTTTTATGAGCTTATCGCTCTCTTCGAATTGAGCGACGAGACGCGATTAGATCGTTATCGTGAGGTGAGCGCGAGACGCGCGAAGGGGGCTCGCTCGCGCGCCTCTGTACACGTATCGTACACGTTTATTGAGGCGAGCTTGGTGATTAGCCTGTGTCCCGCGACGCGGCACGTATATGCGATGCTCTCGTAAGAGTTGCGCTTTCGACTGCACGAAGGACGTGCGCGCTTATTTTTTGCCTTTTTGTCGATTCAGGTGCGTTTGCGTCGGGAGCTTTTGTTTTCTAGTGTCTTTTTTGAGAAAATTTTGGGGAGTTATATTTAGAAGGTGAGAGCGGAGAGTTTGAGCAACTTATCAAGATTCGTATTTTCGATTCGAGATAAAGATCGGAAAGCTTCGTCTTTGAGGAGTTGCGGCGCGTGACTGCTTTGTCAGACGGAGCTGGGAGTCTCGAACAGTCTGGTCCAATATTTACCGATTATTTTAATAATGCTGCATGTTTTTAATTGTATGCGTGAAAACATTTTCTTTTGATAAGAGGAAGTTGAAATGGTCTGGATTCCACGGAACATTTACGAGAAAATTTAGAATTTTTCTAGCCAGATTAAACTGGATAAACCCAGATAATTATTTCTGTAAATAGTAGAAAATAATCGTCTCCGCGTACTTTCTTTAATTGCTTTCTCAAAGAAAACTTGATCAGATTAAACGAATTTGTTAGCATTATACCTGTCTGTGAGAACGTATTACTTTGTATTATGTCATTGTTGCACATAGATCGTATTTTAAAAACAAAATTTATTTATTTTGTAATAATTTAATAAAACTCCTTCTACCAGACATTTTTATTATTATGTTGAGTAGAATGGAAGATCTATATTTACCATAGAAACTGTATCGTAGGAATATAACTCTATATTCGCTTTTAATTTCATAAATAAATAAATGTTTACTAGGTATATAGGTCGATCGGTAGTAACTAAATCATTTACACCGCGATCGAACTATTTTAACAATACATAATTCACTGACTAAAAAATGCACAAATGATATTTAAATTAAAATGAAAAATTCGATTTATTTATTATTGATAAGTATAAATATAAACAATCAATCCTCACAAAACAAAAACAATATTGATCGTTATATTTTTTCTGTGACTAAGATAAAGTTTAAAAAAGAGACGATACGCATAGTAAATACACAATTTTTGTTCATTAATATTTGTACCCCCTACGACGTAGCGCGCATACCTGCCGATAACATCGAAATTCTTCGATAAATGCGTATTATCTTGCAAATAATTTAGCGTAACTGCGTTGAATTTCGGGGATTTCCATCAAAGCGACTTATCCTATCATAAATTTCCTTTTCCTGAATGACTGCGCATATTTATAGATAAAATATTTGCATCGATCAGTAGAAATATTGAATCATTTATATTACAACATCTAAAATAGGTTAATAAAAAATAAAAAAATTACCCAACAATGCCCAAAAAAATGCGTAAAGCCGATCCTCTCTACCGCTTCCAGAAACACTCGAGCTCGAGGCGAGAACTTCGGGGCTGCTGCAACGGCAAAAAATCGACTGGCTCGTTCGCGATTCCGCGCATAGATAAGGGAAAAGTAAGTTTTCGTGTCAACGGGTCATTGTTACGGCTCTGCTCTACTGACGGAAGAGACTCGCAGCGAGCAATAAAAGGATACAGGCTGCATTCCCCGATTGTGCGCGCGGTTTCGTTTTTCAGTAAAAGTACGCGCGTACTTGGATGGCGCGCAAGTAATTGATGGCCTGTCCGCGCCGAACGGGGAGAGAGAAGCGATAATGATTTTCTTAGCTTATGCAAGGGTGCCAGTGATACACATATGCTTTCTCGGTATTTACGTGCGTCATTGCGTTTCGGGACGGAAAGTTGGAGAGATAAAAATGGATCGATGCTCAACGACATTTTTATTACCTCGCGTTAATCATTGAATTGTACAATGCGAGCGTCTAACAATGCAGCGCGGACGGTGACCCGCGCTGCGCTTATCGGCGAAGTGTGACGACGGTCTCTCCTCGTAAAGAGACTCGCGCACGACCTTAACCCCAGCGCTTCGGTAAAAAAAGGTTCTGACGTCGATATTAATTGCATAAAAGGCAGAGCGCGAAATAAACAGAGTCGCACGTGCTCGAACGGTCGTTGGCATAGTTCATGTGCTCATTCCAGTTGTAAATGGCTGAAGTATTGACGGGGATTGATTTTAATTATTAGAAAGCTTGTGAACGTAAATATTTTATGTTTACTTAGCTTAGTAATGACGGACGAATTTGGAATGTTCAGGTAAGTGTCAAATTCTATGCGGCATTAAGGTACATTGTTTCTCGGTAAGGCTATTAACGGTACAGCTCAAAATGAGTCGCACTTTACACGCAGGTACAGAATATTTCAGCACTCTAACGAGTTAATTTGTTTCCAGCTTTAGAACAATGCAATTTCGAAAAGCCTTGTTATTTAAAATGATGCCGTTGCAAGTCTTAGGATTCTATAATAAGATTTAAATTTAATAATCCTCAAGTTATGCCCTCATCTTTGAAAGTACTACTAAACATTGATTAGTTTATTTTCAGAAAGTGCATCGATAGTTCTTAAATATTGCAATCAATGTAATAAAAAAATCTTTTACGTAAAAAATTTTTAACAAATTTTAGATTAATTTTATTTCTTATAAAGTAACATATTTTAACATTTACTCTTTAAGCTTTGAAAAAAAATAAAATTTCAATAACAAATGCATAATGTTAATTACCAGTACTTATACCAATCCTACATCCTTAAATTAGTTTCAATTATTTAACACTATTTTATTATTTTCTAAGAATATATATAACACTATTATTTACAATCTTGAAAAGAAAAAAAAAGATCGAGTACAGCATGGATTTCTCGAAGAAATAAAAAAAATTAGCCTAAAATGATAAACGCGATCTTATCACCGCAATTTTTTCACGCCACTCGCGAGTGTGCACAAACTCACTTTCAAACCACACGTTTCTGCATATACCGCAAAAAAAAAGAATTAGAAAATTCCAAAAAACGCCGCACGCGTGGGTCTAATGCCCAAGATTAGCCGTCGCTAGCTTTTTCGCAATAACGTCAGAGCGTACCACACCATTATTATCAGGCAGGTCGCGTCAACGTCCGTAATTATTTACCGCTGACAGCTGCCGTAGTCGTCTTCGTGTGATTATGTGTGTATGCAAAGCGTGGCTGATTCAATGTGAATTTGATGTCTGTCAATAGGGTTTGAATAATTAGCATTAAATAGTATGTATAACAAGTAAATTTTGACCTTGACTTATAAATACTTAGTTTTGATTATTGTAACACTATAAAACGCTCTAAATATTTTGTTATTGGCAAAAGCCAAAAGAAAATAAACAAAAATACTTATAAGTACATGGAAAGAATCAGCAATTCCCAGAAACCTTTAAAATACAATAAAAACAAATACACTTCGAAAACTCATTTAAACAAGAGTACCGAAATAGCCGACGAAACGCGTAACAAGCTTCGTGCTTCAAGTCTCGAGCGCTTCGCCAGCGAAACGTCGCAAGTCTGACACCTGTAACGTGCAGGCGAACTCGTATTTTCGCGAGTACTACAACACTAGTCTAGTATATAGAGTATCAAATCGTGACGAAACGATCTGACGAGGCTGAGCGCAGAGAGCACGTGAAAATCTCTAGACACGCGATCGCAGCGCGATACGTAAACAAAAATATGTTTATTGTGGCTGTGAAAACTGATGAGCCTGTTGTGTGGACCCGTAATCAAGAATAACGCGTGTCGCGGAAAAGTTTCCCAATGACTCAGGCTGCGTGCAGGATCGCCTTTTTTCCGCGCGTCGATCAGACCTTTTTTTCTACTCTCTGCGCTTGAGATTATATTTGTTTTTCATAAAAGACTTTTTATATAAATGTTTCAACTTCTACAGCTATACAAGATTATCCTCGATCAAGTAAAACATATTCTCAATATTTTACTAGGCGCTCTCAATTCCGTATCAGATAAACTATTGCCTGGAATAAATCAGACTTGGCGAGCCTCGCAAAAATCTAGCCGAGCGATAAGCTGAAGTACGAGTGAAGTTGAACATATACGAGGAAGCGGAACGCCGGTAGCTTAGAAAATTAAAAGCGAGCGAGGTTCTTGGCGCGGGTAGATTGCAAACGACACCTGGTTAATCGAGGCGTTTAAAGCCCTCGATTATTGTCGCCTCGAGCGGCTTGGTGCATCTAGCACAAGGATGATCATTATCCAGATAAATAAGGCATGTTTGTATATGTATGGGCGAGCTTGGGCAATTATTCGACAACGCGATGGTTGAGGAGCTGTGTGCCGAAGAGCTTATAATCGCTGCTCCGTGTAATTAGATTACGATCTAATTGATGCTCAGTATCGGATGCACTTGTGGTATTTGATTTCCCTATTAATTTCTTCGGATTAGAGGATTACACTCGTAGTTCGGGCTTTCAAGGAAGTGCAGGATAGTGCAAAAGAAAAGATTGAATTCCTTCGTTAAAATAAGAATTTTATGTTTTGGATAAAATGCAAAGGAATTGACTATTTAATTAACACTAACGATGTATTCTTTTAAAAAGTTGTGTGCATTATACAAGAAAAATTCACTGAAATAAAAGTACGATCGCCTAAAATATGCTTACATTCAATATCACCTACAAAAAACTATTCCAACACCGGCCTACATTATTATACTCAAAATTTATTCAACCCAAATATTTGCACTCTAACTCTTCTATATCATCTCCCCAGTCGCACGTGCCCGCGTGATGTTAGCATTTCATTTCAAAAAAGTCTTTCTCTTCGGTTCCCGGTTTTCCCGGGGATTACAAGACACAGCGTCTTCGGCTATTACCACTCGACTATACAAACAGAGCCACGATTTGGCCGGCGCGAACTTGGTTTTATTTGGAAATCGGCCAATGCCGTACAGTCTCGGCGCTGAGTTTTCCGCGTTTCGAGCTCTCTTGAAAATGATGATAGGGAATATATCTCGCGTGCAGCGTTATATATAGGTGCAAGAACGAAAGAGGGAATAAAAGCGAGATGGAGAAAGAGGCCCGTCGGCTGACGCAGGTCTGGCGGATATTTTCACTCGAAGTAGGGCATCATTGGGATTTTTTTTTATTTTATTTCGACGAGGTTGCGAGGCATGGCTTAGGGTGACAATGATGGATTTTTTTTTCGATGGGAATCTTACTTTGAAATCGTTTAAAAGCTTATATGCGTGCAATATCGGATTTTATTCGGCTTAGACGTGTTTCAATCTATTGTTCGGTTTAAAAAAAAATTCTTTATAGCTGATTAAAATACATAGAACAGATATCTATAGAACATATAATTTTGTTTAATTTTTTGCATAGAATGCATCAATCAAATTTTAAAGAAAACTTTTTCCGCAGGAAAAATTACAATGCCCTTCTCAAACTAAAAATATCTGTCCGACGTACGTCAGTGGGAAACTTTTTTATCCATTTATATTTTTGAATTCGTACAACCTTTACGGTTTATATGACTAAAATAAACCTTTTGTTAAAGCTAATTTCAAGCATCATTAACTTTAATCTTTCATTCTTTAAACGAATCGTCTACACTTTAACACCGTTTATTTATATGTAAAATCAGAATGAATATATGTACAATGTTATAATAAGTTCATTTCTTTTTAAAATATTTATCACCTAATCTAATTATTACTTGTCATGTTGCAATACGTGATGTTATTAATTGAAACAATGAAGTAATGCGTGCTATTTCAATGTGAACTAAAACAAATTATTCAATTTCTTAGAAGAGCTTCCCGATAAGTTTTTTTTTCAAAACGCACAACAGAAGTATATTACCTTATCGTTCATAGCTCAGCTCAACGATCAAAGTTTAACAAAACCGGCTACAGTAATCAATACAGCACTTGGCATCCTAAATAATTTTACGTAACTCCATTTTCCTCAATAAAAATGCAACTTCGGTTACGGCGAAGATCGCTACCCGATCACCGCGCATTTTTATGTAACCGCTGATTCTTTAATCATTTCTCTTTTTATTCTCTGGAATCCGGGCATGTATACATACTCCGATTCCTTCTTCTTTATTATGTTTCTTTCATAAGCTCCGCGCGTGTATCGTCACGGATGATAGATCACGAAGCACTGCTCGCTTCGCGGATGCTAACGCCGAATGCACGAAATTCGCGTGCGCGCGCGTTTTCGTCGTCAAGTCTACGCTGAACGATTTATCGGTACGAAGGCGCGGGAATGTCGCTCGAGCGCGATTGTTTTTTTCACGTCAGCGGGATTAAAATTTCATCGATTACGGTTTGTTGGGACTGCCGGGAGATGTAGGTGGGTTAGATTCGTTATTTAACTGTTATTTATGGTGGGCTTTTTGTTGTAAAAGAACGATGTGCGGGTAGATTTATTAAAGTGGTTTGAATTGCTTTATATTTTATACATATACTGGCTGTTACATAAAAATTGAATTCGTAGTTGCAATAAAAAAATGTTTAACTATGCATGTTATACTTTGATCAAGAGTGTACAGGTTTAATGGCCATTGCTATGAAAATGTGATGCTTTTGAAATTGAAATGGTCGTAAATTGAGCATTTTCAATTCTCGTATAATTTTTTATATTAAAGCAACAAATCTTCCTTTTCCTAACTAATATATTAAATTAATTGTCACGCTAGCAATAATCTCTTTCACAGAACTCATTTGGAATAACTCAGCAAAACAAGGAAACTGCAAATCCAGAAGGATTAAAAAGAAATTTGCACTCAGTCGACATCGTCAAACTGCACATAAGCCGCCTACGAGCAAATAAAACAAATCTTTTAAATCCATAGTCTCGGCGACGTATACCTTAAACACACTATAGCATTAGATCGTCGTTCTGAAATTCTTCAGTCCGATCGTAAATATTTTTTGCGCCCGAGCCCAATAGCGAGCTAGAAAATGTTATTTGCATTGCGACTGTGTAGATCGCGAGAGACGAGCGCTTTTCAGGTCGCACGCTCAAATTTTCTGAGCACATATACGCTGCGC
>JAPYZA010000010.1:23024-80344 GCA_030522685.1 Eupelmus azureus | reverse complement strand
CTGATAGTTCGAAAAGCGGGTGGGGACTTGAGATTTTTTAAAAATATGACAATTTATTTCAATAAAGTTTGAATAAAATTTAAATTAGTCGATCGGACAAGATAATAAAATAAAAAAGGGTCAAATAAACTTCTAAAGCATAAATTGTAAAGCACCTTTATATAAGCATGTTTACAAAAAAATTTCGAAATGTATTTTTAGAATTTTTAAAGGCGTGTAAAAACATTCAATCATTTCTTTTGCAAGTCACCGATACGATAAAAAAAAGGTTAAGAATTACTTCACATTCCGGACCTCAGATACCTACAAGAAATAAACAAACATCAAAATAGCACGATTTGAAATCCGCAAAAGGCAACGAGAAGCCTCTAGACCAGCAGCGCGTTACACCTGGCATCGAAATCCTCAAAATCTCAAGCTCACGCAACTCGGACAGCATCCAATAATTGACAAAGCACACACGCCACTCGGCCTGTGCGATCGAAAAATCCATCTCGCGACTTTGAACTTCGCCTCCAAGAGAAAGAGAAGGAGACCCAGTTCTCTTCCCAAATCTCACGGCACGTGCCAAAAGCGCACGCCGAACACAAACAGACGGATAACGGTATTTCCGCGAATTCCGTCGCGTTCTACGGGCCGGACCGGTGAAAAATAGCCGAAGCTAAGGAATGCCTCGTGACGTTTCGCTCGGCACCTGTCGACGCGACGTATAGTTCGATCTGTAGTGTCCGCGTGACGTCGCGCGGCGTTGGGAAACGCGTGACGAGAGTGACGGATTTTATGCGTTTTGCGATCCGAAATTTCGGGATTTTCGGCTTTTGTTTTGATAAGTGCTGTGGTATTGTGTGCAGGAGAGTTTTAGTGCCAAGTTGGAAATCGAAACAGTTTGATCCACAATTTTTAATTGTTTTGATTGATGTATAGATTATACTCACTATTATGCTAAATAAATTTTCTTCTATTTTTCTTCTATTTATTTTAGCTGGCATAAATTTGATGCAAATCAACTGATAAATTTTAGTATTAAGAGTTCCTTTGTTCGAGGACAGTTTTCTTTTTATATGGCAATTGATAAAGCTTTTTTATTTCATAGTGAGTAGGCTATTCAACATTCTAACACGTTTACAGAATTTGTATTTTCATTCGGAGAAAATCTATTCATAGAAATGACCGAACCCCTGGTTCTTCATAATAAAAATACTTGTAATGCATTTTATCAAAGATAGTAAAAGTATTGGTAAAGATAATTTATAAATATTAAAGTTAAATAAAAAGTTAACAGAATTTAATGTTCTGTTTGAATGGAAAAATAATGAAGCTAAAATTAGTTTTAGATAATTAAATAAATCAATTTTACGAACAAAGATATTAGTATTATTTTAAAGATTGAAGGTCAATATATTTAATTATTTAAAGTCATTTCACAAACGATAGATTCGTTTTGGTGTATAAAAAAAAAGGTTTATAAAATTATTTTTACCTACTTTCTTAGGAATCAAATTATGATTAAACCGATTGCTAAAATTAATTATTGTGTCAGCTACCCAAATAACCAATCTTTATTTTTTTCTATATATTTTTAACTAAATTATTAATGTCTTCGATGAAATTCACTGCGTTTACGAGACCGTCATATAAATTCCCACTTCTTGAAATATCAAAATTGAATCATCTTTTTTCTTAGATTTCCCCAGTGCTTCTCGTCTACACCAAATATATTTAGATCAGACCCATACAATCATCATCCGTCTGGTCGAACACTCGAACTCAAAGCAATGCTATCGCAGACCAATTAAAACGTCTAATTCTGAAAGCGTCGATGATGACGGGACAAAAGGAAACGATTCGGAGCCGATAAAATCACTTTATCTAATGGACGGCCGGTCGAACGCGGAAGAATATAAACTTCATCGTAAAGCTCGGCTCTCTTCACTTTTAAAATCAGAAATAAACAGCAAAAATAAACAACGCTTCGCGGGCGGGCGGATTTAACGCGTTGGAGGCTAGCCAGACGCTCGCTAGACGCTATTGCGACGCGTCCGTGGCACTGGTAGTATAGGGCTGTATCGTATTTCACGAATCGGTGAGACGAATTTTCGAGAAAGAACTAAGTTTTATGATTAAGAAGAGGTTGATCGTTCGCGGAGAGACCAGGTTTTCGCGGCTGATGCCTGCGAGTCTCGGCGGTGTCTAGATTGTAAGAGTTGCTTATCGATGATAAAGATGCGATGAGGTAATGGAATTTTCTGCATCTAAGTAGAGCGTTTGATACTGTTTTATGCATCGAGTGGTACGTAAAAGAAAATTTTTCAAGTTACAAAGATTGTTATTATTATTTTTTATTTTTTTGTTTTTGAGCTGTTTGCCCTTGCCGAAAGTTAAAATATTTTTAAGAGCAATAAATACCACTATGAAGCAACCTATGGCAATAAAAATTTCCAAATTTGCTGTGTGTTCTTTTTGCTTTTTTATATGAAAACATCGTTAAGAACATTTTAAGCTGTTTTTCTGGCGTCTGAATTTTATTTAAGTTAAATAATTAAAAAAAGTAATTCTTTTCATGGTCAAAAATAATTCTCATTGTCGAAGTTTCTACTGACATTTATATAATTTGATATTTGGTCAATGTTTCCAATCTTAAATAATTGAAGTAATTAATCGCACGCATGACTGTCGAATAAAGAATTATCGAATGTCGAATAAATAACTATCTACTACTGTTATCATTGAAAAATATAGACAGGAAACGTTAACTGATCTTTTATCAATTTATCAAAATTGAAATTTGTTAAAATTCAATTAACAAAACAATACTTTCGTAAAGCCAAATATTTGCTCCATTATGTATATACTTATGTATTTATTAAATATTTTGAAATATCTATATACAAAGTAAGTACATATTCCAAAGTTTTTTAATCGATTTAGATACACAAGTTGAAAGTAAAGTTAGAGTGAGGAATAATAGATCTAAAATTATGATGCCTGTAACAATTATTTTATTAAAATATTAAATCACTTAGTAAATATGAATTATTTGTCATGCTGTTAATATAAACTTTTCAATGATTATAAAAGATTCTAATCATAAGATTAAGTTGCTTTTAAGAAAATCAGAATAATGTAAACTAACAGAAAAACAATTAGTACTAGTTTTGTAAAGAAGAGAAATTGCCTAACATTGACTAGGAGAGATTAGTGAATGGAAATTAATTAAAATATTTATTTGAGCAGTTTTCATCGGATATTCTTTCGAAACAAAAACAAACTTTCACTGCTTTTCATCGACAAGCCCAGTAGCTTTAAAAATTTCTTATTGTATTTTAATTAACTTTTTTTGCTTTTTTCCCCGATAAATTTCAATCAACGCGAGTTTATGAGAAGCCCTGGAACTATGTCAGTTTAAATAATCTAACATTTGACCACAAATTACTTGCATACCGTTACCATTTAACATAAAAAAAAATAATATGCATTTTTACTATAGTGCAAATACCCCGCCTAAATTTTAACAAAATCAGCATTCTAATCAAGATTTCATTGCTATAAAAAAACAACTTACGCAGTGGTAAAAGCCTCTTAACAAAGTCACGGCCAAAGCAAACAAAATAAAAGCACACCGGCGAGAGTAAAAGAGAAGTTCACTCGCAAATTCAGTGCGCCTATATGTATAAACGTCTCGAAAGCGAAAACGGCATCCAAAGCAAAGAAACGCGCACTTAGTATTCGCGTCGAGGGCGTCACGCTTTATTATACATGCGTGCGCGATCGTTAGTCCCATTATAGTCGAGTGAAGGAGAAAGTGATCGTTTTGGCGAATGCTCCTTATCAGTAACGATGATTATGCTAGTTTCAATGAAAGATCAACGAAAAGAGTCATCTAGTTTAGACGTACGAAATGAATTTGCAATTTTCGGACTTATTTATCGAATTGTAAGTTCGAGCCAGTTTGGATGGAAAAAGTTTCGGTTTATCAGAATTGTGTATTGTTCATTTGTTCGGAGTCGATACGTTGTATAACACTAACGTATTTGCATTTAAACGTTTCAAATTGCTTGGAAACGGTTTATAGATACACGCGGAAGTGAAAAAAAAAGGTGAGTATAAAAATAAAATGAAAATTACAGTCAAGGTAACGAAAATTGTGGATATCGTACGCGAGCTAGCTTTATAGCAGCATAAACCACGCATTGTCAGCGTGTTGATATAATTTTTTATGAATGTCTCGAATGCTCAAAATTTAAGAATGATTTTATTGGTAGGATTTAAGTCATAAATCAAAGATAAGTGGCAAATTCGTTTATTTTTTTCTTTTCGAACGCTAAAGTTTATTTGTATAAAACGACTTGTAATAAGAACGAATACATCTTGCGGAATTTCATTTCATTCGATCACGCGACATCAACAAATATTTGACGATTAAATCTGCTGCAGCGAGAAACAATGTTTTAACGAGTGATTCACAATTTTGCCGTGATACCATTATTTTTCATGATGCATAAAGGTGTAATTGCAAGGTTGTTAATTTTTATGATAGATATAAGTATCTACAAGGATATCTCAGACAAAAGAGTCACAAATATACCTGTAGTAAACATCTTTGCATGCCTAAAAGACTAAAACATTAAACATTTTATTTACTCGGATTAAACTGAAATAAAATGAGTTTTTTGTTGGCCAATAAACTTTGCGCCCTTGCAATATCTTAGAAAGCAATATTGCGACATACATTAAAAGTATAACCTACCTAAATCTCTATATCACAATTTAAACCGACGCCAATACTTACTACTTTTTCGCATGTACACATTACTCGTACTTTGTTTACAATAACAGAACTCGTTTATTACGTGGATATTGCGTGACAATAAGCCGCAATTCTTTTTTTACAAGATAGTCGTCTGTAGTTGGGGATCCTCCCCACTGGATTAACGCGCTTTGGATAAGTTACTGATAAAGCCACACACGTGATCAGCTTGGCAAAAATGAAATCCGCATTGAAAAGCGAAGTTCTCGTGTGCGCAGCTTTCAGCTGGTCGCGTAATTTCGATAAGACGAATGCGCACATTGGCACGTTGCTCGAGACGTTGTTTTTTCATTTTTAGGCTTGCAATATTAAAAGAAATATCATTACCTCGTAATATTGACTATTTCTGCTTTTGAAGGTTAGCTAAGAAAAATACGCCAGGGTAGACTGATGGTTTTGATAAATAAGAATCTTCTTGTTTATTTTTAAGATACGATATTTGTGATCCCATTCTTTATAAAATTTTTTTTATTTTTTTATTTAATACTTAATATTACTCATTTATTTTTTGATCTTTAGTTGATATGACGAATTAATGAACTTTGAAATAGCCCATTTAAATTAAAATTTCGGATAATGGTATTTATAAGAGGTCAATGTTGTAATTCACTTAAATGATATTTTCATTGAAATTTTTAAATTTTGTAAGTGTTCTGAATATGTCATTCAAAATCTAAATGTATCAAAAATTAGAACTAATAAAATATTTTCAAAAGTCATTACATAAATGTTTCAAATTTTTTGCAGTTACACAAGTTGTTTTGTTTTTTAAACTACTACGCTTTAATTTTCAATTGTTTTCTTTTTAAGAGAAATTACTTTAAAATTTTCAAAAATTATTTCAATAACAATGAAATCTCTTACTGATTTATAGCAATCAGACATTCATGTCAAAATAAAGCAAAATATTTTCATAACAAAAGCACTCGTCAATCTAGCCAATCCTATCTCAACCTGCATACAACAGCAACTTACATTGCAAAAGAAAGTAACTAGCAAAAACGTTTGGATAGGTGTAAGGCATTCTTCTTTTAAGAGAGAAGGTCGCACTTTTCGTTCAATGATAAAGCAAAAGAGATCGATGGAAATTATCGTGGCCTTGCTCTCTCTCTCTCTTTTTCTTCAGTATAAGGTAGCAGCAAAAAATACGAATCGAAGATTACACTTCCTTGTTTCGTTTTATGGCGTGCTGTGGGTGTGGTAAGATAGTTTGAGTGCAATTACACTACGTATTACCTTTTTGTGAAAGAAAGTATAATAAACAATTAGAGATTTTTATGAATGTTTTTAGAGATTGACTTTTCTACTACAATACTTACGCGTAGCTGAACAAATTATTATATTACATGAATATCAAGGACAAATAAACAATTAAGCTTATGACTGCGATTGCAACAATGATAATCAAAAACGAATCAACATAAAATTTAGCACCTTTTGAATAAGCTCATAAAAGTTACATTTTATAAAAATGAATGTAATAACCAGCAACGAACTATGAAAGTAAAAGGAATTCAACGAGAAAGTTAAAAGCTAGCTCTACTATAACGTGGTACTTTACGTTGACTTCCCAATTAACATAAATTAACAGCTAACTTTAAATGACTCTTTCCGCGTGCGAAAACTTTCAACTTTCTTAGGGTTAAGATTCCCAAAAATCTGCTGGTACATTTAATATCGTTTGTAAATAATGATATTAATTGTGATCATTTAAACGCTTTTTCTCAATTTAGGGAATTTCTTATAATTTCAGGATATTGCGGAACTTCTGTTTAAAATAATTGCTTATTTAGAAAGTTTGTAGCTCCCGAAGAACTTAAATTCACAACGCGCTAATCTGCGTCAATGCGTTTCACCTTATGACAAGTGGTAAATATGTATGAACAGCTTAGGTAGCTTTGAAATGCAGAACTTGAATCTATTTAATCGTTTTGCTATTAATACTTCCAAAGAGACGATTGGATTATATTTCCAATTCAAAAACTAGTTTAAGAAAATTCAAGTTAGTTGCAAAAGAACAGTACTATCATCGATGAATAGTGTGTATCACTTTTTTGAATCATATAAAAGCAACGCTAAAAGAAATTAAAACTTTAAATCCTAAAAGATATATCTCGTATATAAGATCTCGTATACGTTTCTTCCATTATCATCGAGGTACATGAACGTTCAGGCGCACGAAATTTTTTGGCCGTGACGGGTCGCAAAAAGGTGTATCGGCGCGGGGAAAATCGCGCACGTGACAGCACGATGATGACAGTCTGAACAGTGAATGGGATCGTATGTATAGGCAGTGAAAGTAAGAAGTTGGCACGTGACTTTATGCCGAGTTCAGAAAATATATACAAACATGTACACAGACAAAAGTTCTCCCGTACGCGCACAATTTCACGAGGATCCCTTTTTTGTTTTGCTTTCCAGTATACGTGAATGGCAATAATTGAAGTTTGGATTTTATTATAAAAATTAAGGGATAAAATACGGTAGGCAAATTAATATAGTTCTGATTGGTTATTCGAATGGCTCAAATTTGTTGTTTGGGGGTAGAGAAATTTTGGGCATATCTTTTTTATTTTTTAATTTGCAAAACCACAAGTAAAATAAGAAGATTATAAGCTTACTTATTAAAATATAAAACTTAAAAGATCATGTTTATTTTAAAACCCATAGCACTGTAAGGTATCGCTTTAAAGCTTTTGTTACGATTCGCTTGTTTGAATTATCTTTGAGAGCACTTAGTAAGACAAATTTGAGAAACTTTTAAAAGTCCAAATTAAACATTTAAATTTATCTAGCTAAAGCTCCCTTGACATACTTTGTAAAATATCAAAACAAAGAGTGCTCTCCCTCAAACCCGCACGACCCGACGTTCTCATAAGCGCGGCCATCTCAAAATTTTCCTTCGAAACCAAAGGAAATGTCTTTCTTACATCTGCGCCCATTACGCCTCTATCCATCTTCAAAGTACACGCACGCACGCAAAAAGGAGATAAAGAAAAGAACGGGCGGATAAATAAAGAGACGGCCGATAATGAAACATCCGGAGCTCTATGTTTGCGCGACGTGCGCGCGCGCCTCCCAAATTGCGAGCTGCAAAAAGCCGCGGGGTCATTGGCTCTTGCGCGAGCGAGCTCAATTTACCGCGGCGTCTGGCGACGCGCGCCGCGCGATAAACTCGGGGTTGCTCGTCGACTCTTTTTTCGGCCAACACTGCGCGGGGTGACTGCCTCATCGGGGGCTAGACCGTTTAAAAGCTGACCGTGAGTCACGCCTGATGAATCTAATTAAAGGATTGGACGTCGCACTTCTTGAGGTGTAGTTTTGCTTGGAGAGGTTCAAATATTAATTTGAACAGTTTTACGTGTTTGTTATTGCGCTTCATAATATCATCCATGAAACAGTTACGATCAACCTGAAACTTTAAAGTCGATGCACTCGTATTCTCAAAATATTCAACTTTTTACGAGGTTGTTGATTGACAAAGAGAACAAAATAAAAACTTTACATTAAATAGATATTAAAAATAAGATCAAAGGAAAGCATTTCTTATTATGAAAGCATTATTATTCTTAATTCAATTATAACTTGTATTATAACACAGGTTTATAAGAATTAATTTTTATTTCTTCAAGTATTTTTGTTTTATAAGATTTTTATAGTCCAAATTTCAATATCTGTCTAAAATTATTTACTTAAGATGACAGCAATATATTCTTAAATTAAAATTGTGCTTTTCTTAATTAAAAAACAACAAAAAAACAATTATTTATGATGAAAAATAAACAATAAAATATTGTTTACATTATTGTACATCCGATCGCACCTTGTTTACTTTCCGTCCACATTATCAACAGCAATAAACAACAAACTGTCATTCCTCGCCAAAGCCGATACCTAATCTCCCTCCAAAAAAGTCACCGCCGCAAATCAACAGTCCACCGAACAAAAAGCCGACAATCCAATTGAATCCTCCGAAAAAGTAACCGCAGAAATCCGTCGAAGCGAGAAAATCGCCGAAAAGCGCGGACACAGCCTTCGCGATGGAATAAGCGCGTTGTATAAATCAATGATCTACCGAGCCGCGGCGGCCAAGGCCGTAGCTGGAGGAACCTTTGCGGCGAAGGTCGCGCACATAAGGCGACACATCTCCGCTTATCAGTCCGGGCACGAGCGGCTCACCTTCGCGAAAGCTGAGGATGCGTGTGGCTCTTGCCTTTGTCGACAAGCGACAAAGATGTGTGGGGGGTTTTCGACTTTTTTTTAGCGCTGAAAGGTGATGAGTTGATTTACCGTAAGACTTTTTTGCCTGAATTAAAGTTTGATTTTGATGCTTTTGTTACGAGTAATTTGCTATGATACTGACTAAGATTGGCGGTTATTTGTGCAAGAACGAGTTACTATACGATAAATTTGTGAAATTTAAAGTATGTTTTAAACTCATGATTTTTCTATGAGGTTCATAAGTATGAGATTACCTAATAAAATTCTTTGTTCATCAATTCAAAGGAGAATAATTTGTATAATGCAAATTTTAAATTCTAAATTTTAGTACGTTAATTTTGTTAACCTGACCATGTTCGTAATTTTTTAAATAAATTAATTTTTATCATTCAGTCTACAAATGTGAATTGTAAAAATTTAATTGTACATTTTTTAACTCACGTGATTCCCGGTAAAGTAATATAAAGTTCTGTAACTCACCTGCAACAACAAAGAAAAATGTTTTGATTACATATTTGTATATATTCGATTTAAATATATTAAAATAAAAAAAAATAAATATGACTTCAACCAATACTAGCAAAATACGAATTTAGAATTAAATATAAGTATATTTTTAATAACATTTTATATTGTCTGCATCATATCTTTTTTACAAAAAAAAAGTATATGTATAAGCTCACTATCATGTGTTTCTTTTGTAGAGTGCTTTTACACTCCGGTATTAAAATAATGAAAGTGGAAATAAAAAAGTTCAAAATGCAGTTAACTCATTTGTAATAAAATATATCATGCCAAGTTATTTGGAGAGAACCGCCAAGAACCAGTGAAAACCAGATGATCTATTAACGGACATAACGAAGGAGTCACAGGGTTATATTTTGGCGCGCTTCTGTAGTAGACGTAGTGCAGCGTCGTTAAGTGCGTCAGGTATGCTGATAAGATACTTGATTTACAAATTTTTTCTAATAAGGTAATAGTCTGTATGTATTTAACTGTATGGATTTTTAAAGAAACTTTTAAATATTGTTCTCTTTTTGGTATAATAATTCAATGAAAAAATATGAACCTACAATTATAATAATTATTGTGAGGGATATCTCGTTAAACAGATCAGATATTATTACAAATTTTTAATAATTTTTTGTAAAATAAATCTATTTAGCTATTAATGTAAAAAGTTTAATATTAGTTAACGAAAATAATTCTTTAAAACTCTAGTATTAAAATTTTACAGCTATGTGAAATAATGAAAAAATTCATCATGGATTATTTTTTATAGGTTATCTTGTTTAATTTAAAGAAAATAAAATTTTTGTAAAAATTAAAATACAATAAATTTAAAGTGTTAAAGTACCACGAATTAGAATTTTATAGAGATTTTCTAGATAACGTGCAAGATTTATTTCCAAGAAAAGATTAAATTGTTAATATTCATGACTATAAATAGCGCAAATACTTACTTTATACTGTACTACAATAATTCTATTTTCAGAACAAAGAAACTCCATCTAGTAATAATTGACAAGTATTTGACAGAGCGAATTTTTAATCGGCATAAAAATGCAAAAGAATTGAAAATATTAATTGAAGTTCGAAAAGCAGTAAATATAATGTAATACAGCTGTTTAAAGAACTGCGAAAAAATTATATTCATAGACCTTAGCAAATTTATTCAAAGAAAAATTAAGATAGCTTTAGAATCTATAAACTTACAATTCGATGTATGTTGCGAGATCAGAATTCGTATTCTAATATAGTTAATTGCTACTTTGAAAGCAGTAATTGTACTTTTGTAAGCCACAAATTACAGTTAGAGCCAATTGTAAATGTCAGAGCCGCAATCATAGAAAGACTAACTAAAATTTTTTCAAAAGATATTTTAAATGAAAATACGTTGATAAAGGCTTTGAAAATTAACTTTGCCGAATATTTTTAGAAGATATGTAAACAAAAAAAAAGTTTCCATAGAGCTGTTATATGGTAAAGACTCATGACTTACTTTGTCATAACACGAAAAAATATATTTAAACGTCAATAAACAAAATTAATTTTAAAACCTGTTATTAATGATGACATGAGATCTTATATCCAAAAAATAATTTAATCACACAAACATTAATCTTAAACTTTATTGAGCATTTTTTAATTAGTATGTGTTTAAACAATATCAGTTATAAGCATCCAAATATTACTCTTCATCATCCTGGATATTTTCGCGCTATTACTCACGATTGTTAAATATGTAGATTGAGTACGCAAAAAATCTCTTTAATATTTCACCGTCAGATTTCGATCGATCCGGCAATTATGTTCAATTATATCTCGAGCGCAAGCATTCGTCAGCGAGAGCACAGAGAAAAAAAGAAGACAGTCTAAGTTGTAACTCGTTATGATGTACCACGAGATGATCAGGTGGTAACAAACGTGTGTTACGGCTTATCGTTCGATCAGTCGGTGATTTATATATATTGACCGTCAGCATAAAGAAACTTGGATGTACAGAAAGAAACGAATTAAGCCTAGTGAAGTATTTCAGATAATCTTTATCGTTTGTTTAATTTATTTCGAGCTGTTAAAATGTATTTTCGATAGATAAACTCAGGCCAGGCTTTAGCATTTTAAAGCATTTATGTTCGTTTAATTTATTTAATATTCTTTAGTTGTTTTGAACTGTATTCTGAATCCAGCTTTTTAGTGTTATTAAAGGAATTAGTTTAACAAGACTAAATTTCATACATTTTCATTCTTATTATTTTAGGTTAGTTAACGTAAGATTATCGCTTTAGAACTTGTCTGTTACAACGTAATAGTGACTACTAGCATTTTATAATTAATCCAGTTAAGTTACTAAACATAAAATTTACGTATAAATTTCAATGTTGAATTTTCAGATAACGAACACTTGCTATAATTCTTATTGAGAAATTGATATAAATTTATCTACTTTTGATAATAATTTAAATTTATTAAATTTGTGAATTGATCCTAAGAATCATATGATTTATAGGATTGCTCGTAAGTTTATTTTAATAATGCAAAGTCATTGACAGAGATAGCTTACTATTTTTCCAGGACCTTACATACGAAACTAATATAATTTTCGAATAAAAAAGATTTGAGGACAGGCTCATAACAAGTTCTTCAACCGATAAGAACCTGACCGCGCAAACGAATGCACGCGATAATGGTTACGTAAAACGAGCATTGATTATAGAGATGGAGACAATCTCGAATCTTGATGTATAGCATTAGGGAGAGGCAAACGAAGTAAAAATAACGCAAGGGGACGCGTATTGCGATTACCGCGGAAAACTACTGCAACAGCGTCGTGTTGGTACACGCAAGTTGTCGGTTTTGAAAACTTTCTTCTTCCTGGATTTGCTCCTGGAGAGGAGCAGGAAGGTCAGAATCGTTTCTGTTTTTTTGTTAATTTATTAGAAATGATGTAATTTTTATCACACTTAATGAATTGTGATGAATCGTTGATTACGTTTATAATTATCGACCATCAGTAAAGGTAAACAGGAAATTAGATACTTCATCCTCTGATTATTATTATTGTAATAAAAAAATATATTTAATAAGTACAATATTAATTAAATATTAATTTTTCAAAATTAAAAATACTTTTATAATTTTAATTAATTCGATTTTTTAAAGTAAATGTTTTTTTATCATTCACTATTTATACTTTTATTTATAGAAACACAAAAAAGTAAATCCAACTGCTTTTTGGAAATCATAAACTAAGAGATAAGATCCAAAACCCATTCATATAAAGCGAATTTAGTTTTTCTCGATTTTCAAAGAGTCGTTTCAAGTAATTATTTACAATTTACAACAAGATAATTGTTTTATATCATTCATAAATCGTCACCTCCAATATAAGTATACATTTTATTATACAATATTAATAATTTTGAATTTAAAAAAGATTATTTGTAAAGAAATTAATAAACTTATTTCTTGTTTTTTCATTTATTTTTCATAATTCTTTTTTGTTTAGCTTAAGTTAGCTAATTAATTTTATTACTTAAATATTCTTTAATCGCGAAAAATAACTAATAATTTCAGAAATTGAAGAAACCAAACTTTATGTGTGCATAGCTAAAGCTACCATTACAGAAGTGTAACGTCATTGTGGTCAATTAAGTTACTTCATAATAGCGGGAATATAAGGTATTCGAAATATTAAGAGCTTGGTGTATGATAAGATACGACATTAGTGACTAATTTAGAAAATAATATTCTTAAACAGGATGGAGAAATATGAAACACAACTGTTACAAATTATGTTTCTCAATAAATTTTTCTTACGTGTAGATAATTATTGTTTCGAGGCTTTGTACTTTTATTTATTTATACTCGATGTTTTTTTATTAATTTTTTAGTAAATATTTATACTTTAATTAATCTTGTAATAGTAATGAATTTATATTCAGGTTTAATCACTACAATAAATTACACATTTTGAACATCCTTACTCTAAAAAATAAAAATAAAATATTTTCAAAATCATATTTTCTTGTATTTATTATGAATTTCCATGGCACCTTTCTCTTTAATTCATAAATAGAAGTTCAAGCTATAAAGTTTAAAATAACAAAATGTTGCAATTATTAAAACATGTATATAGCTGTGGAAATAAAACTCATCTATTTTTAGGTAAACTGAATGAGAATCATCATTGTGTGCTTAGTACCGACAGTATTTTTTACCTATATACAAGAAATATAAAACATGCCGGATGGCTGCCATCCAAACCGAATAAAATAACTCGATGTCTTTCAAGACTTTTTCTTCTTTGGTAGAACTAACAAAGCCCCGAGCTTTAAAAAATAACAGTGGAAAAGAACGACGCGCAACCAATGTATTTGTTCATTTTTTTAAATAAAAAATTTGGATTTAAAATAATTTTTGGTGATTTTCTACAAAATTTATTTTTACTCTCATCATGGTTATCGAATCTTTTGTGTACTTTTAAGAATTAAAAATTAGATTAATCAATTTGATTTATTGTCACTTTAGTTTCCGCTTAATACAATATAAATTCGAATTACCCGAAGAATTTCGAATGTAAACACTCACGTGCTCTCGCATAATCAGGCACCTATCAAAATAGCGGGCAAAGAAAATACGTAAGTCAGCAAGCAACAGTAGAAAAAACGGTTGTGTAAAAAGCTTCACTTTTCTTATAAAATTTATGCTTTTCTTCACAGTTGACACGCTACTTTTCGGGTCGTAAAACTTTCAAAAATTTCAATTACAAAAGACCTTCAATTACTTCGACAAGTGCACTTTCAAACTGTAGAAAAGATTTTACTCCGAGACAGCGACAAAAACATGCGCAAAATTCCTTTCTTGGTATAATCGCAGTTTCGAAAGGCAACTGTGGAAGAGTTACCCATCGAAATTTCTCGAATTCCTTAAATGCAATTACTGAATGGAACAACGTACATCTAAATGTAGGTTTCCATGTCAAATAGTATAATTAAACGGTTATATTACAATTGATCACTTACAGTGAAATTCATATTGCTACGTTACTTCCTTGTCGTCGAAAATAATCTATTCCATTTATTTGAATTTGTTGAAAGTTTTACTTTCAATAAGTAGGAGAAAATAAAAAAAATCACTTTTGCAAGTAAATATACTTTTTGCTGATCCCACTACTTAATCATCCATCAATTAAGAGTAACTCGAAAAAACCACAATCGATCCACCGCACACCCTCTTGCCGTACTAGTTTCAATTAAGAGCAGGCGCAGCGTAAAAGTGGGTGAACCCGTTTAAGCGCACAGTAAGCGCGAGCCTTTTTGTCCCTAGTTCGAAGGCATCGTCTTCGCGGAACAAACCTCACGCGACGCAGAATAATGCGACCTGACCAGTTCCGGAAGACGATGCAGGATACAAAAAGACGAAACTACGCGATTCCAATTGCCATAAGCGTTTCGACAAAACTACAACAAGGCTTACCTATCGTTGATGGATTATTGACGGAAATGTATAGATAAAATATTTTTAATGAAAAAATGTAATAAAAATAAATATAAAAAATATATTTATTGCAAATAAGTAACAATAACATTTACAATTCCTTCTAAGATATGAAATTATAATAGTAGTGAGCAATATCAATTAGTATTGTTTACTACTAACTTTAAGGACTAAGAAGTCATTAGTTTCCGGCTTATGAAACAATAATTTTTTTCATGAGAACATTTTGATTTGCTTTGAAAAGTAAAATTTTTAACGGTTAATATATTTTTTGGAATAACGGAATACAAAATAAAAATGAATGAGAAGTTACGTTATCTTATTAACTACTTTTTTATTACATTTTTATTGCACGTTAATGACTTTTTACAGATGCATTATCTATTATATTTCTTTATGAGCCATGTATTGATAGTAAAATATAAGCATCATCAAAAATACAGAATATAACCTTTAATAAGTTAAGATCATACTTTTCTTATCGTAAATATGTAAAAATAAAGATTTTAATAAAAGTTATATTGAAATAAAAATTTTTCAAAAATGATGATGAGAAATTGTTTCGTGCACGGCATAAAGTTTTGGTTCTAAATTCCGAAAAAAGAATTAAGATCTTCACGAGCATAAACTTAAACGGACAAGGTCCTACTCTTCAAGGGAAAAGACTTTGAAATTAATAGACCGGATCAAAGGTGTCAATTTAAAAAAAATATAATATCAAATTATAAAATTTATATAATGTAGTAAACTGAAAATAAATAGAATTATACGGAATTTATAAAATATTTATTCAATTTTTTTTTCATCCAAAAATGTTGATGTACTACTTGCTTTAAAAAATAAATAGATACATCTGTTATTTTTTATTCAGATTTTTATTTATTTAATTTTAAAAATCGATATTTAATACATTTCTAAAAATTGTCGTGTAAAACAACATCTAACAATAAATTTACTTTAAATATATACAAATATCACGTATTCAAATTTAAAATAAAACGGTAGTATTACAAAAATAAAATACTTAAATTAAATATTTTAATTGTACCTATAATAAATTATATTTCTCCGACTGATAATATTTAATTTTATATAAAGTATTTTGCAGAGTAGAAGGTCATTATATGGTCAGCGTCGCTGTGCGGTCTATCGGTCCGGAAAAATCACTGATCCTTGAAAACCAAAGAGCGCAATAATGTGCTTTTTGTCGTTGTTATGACTGTTCCGCGTTTGAACCTGACTAAATTGCACTCCAAGCATACACCAATACTGAGTAATTATCAATTACCTATCCTCACTGTGCTTCAGATATCGCCTGACGATAGTGCGGCAATTAAATTGCTTCCCATTTATTTTTGCGCATTTTTAGAATTCACTAAAAATTCTCCATATTGTACGTTTCAAGTACACAGATAAAGTAGAAAATTAAATATGACATGTAAATTTCGATTTTACTATGGAACTGTGCAAAAAAATAATAATAAATAAATAATGCGATTTGAATATTCATTTTTATTATTTTTATAAAATATTAAGTACAAGTAATAATTAAATAATTTTAAGAAAGCAGTGAAATAATTTTGACCGTAGAAGTTAAAAAAATAAATGAATTCTAAATAATTTTTTGCTCTATTTATTTTAAATTAAGCAAATGTGACTGATTTTCGTGAAATTTAATAAAGAGTAGCGTAAGAGAAATTGTCCATAGCAAAAAAGCACACATACGTACACGCATTACAAATTGCAGGCTTCCGTCGAGTTTTCATGTAATAATTGCTCGGTCGAGTTCTATGAAAGACTAGTATTAACGCTTCGACACTCGGTGAACGTATCACAACCTCGAATAGAGTTAGGTAACGCGCTTATAACTGCAATTCGATTTGTCCACCGAATCTCCTCAAATTATCAAAAATATAATTTTCCAAGAGTCTGTACTTCTAAAAAAATTAAATTTCAAAGAAAGATAAATTTCAATTTTATTTATAGTTTATAATAAATATTACAAGCTTTTAATCAATTTTAAAAAGGGTTAATTAAAAATAATTTATACATTAATTATTAATTATCACAATATTTTATGTAACGAACTTTGACTAACCTTGGCTACAAATGTTTTTTATGAGTACAATTATATAGCCTATTCGAATATTGATCTCTGCTTCAAGTAGATAAGTTTATTATTTATCTACCGGTTTATCATTTAGCAGCCAGAACTAATATATAGTGCAACATCACTTTTATAAATTTACCAGAGATTATAGTCAAGAGTAATTATTATCAGTGAAGTTCAATTTCGTTAGCAAAACATATCCCTCCTAAATTTAATACTAATGTTATCACTTATTATCTATATCGGATTAAATTTGATTTATTATAATAAATAAATTTAAAACTCTATAAAATTACGTTTTATTTATTAAATTATCATATATAGCTTTGAATAAATTTATCGAAATTCGATACGACGAATAGGTCAAAAAAGTTTCTATGATTGTACAGCGCGTAAATGGCCAAGTGCATCAGTCATTATGTCGATACATTTTCCTTTTCTTTATCCCGTTCTGTCACTACGTTACAACGTTAAGTTTCGCTTTATTTGGCCTATATAGTGTGAGTAATATACCGACGATATACACAGGATACTAGAAAAGAAGTCGATCTGATAGTTAGCTCTACCTATGACCTCATGCGTCGACAAGGTCATGTCACCTTTTTTCCCTCGGTTTTATCGAGGTTTTTAAAAATGTTTTTTTGATTTTGATGTGTGACGTAAATGGTCCATAATGTTTGTAGAAGGTTTATTCGTCAATACGATTCGAATTAAAATAGGAAAACTGCCACTTTTGAAACTGAAAAGTGGTAATTTCAGCTCAATAGTGATCTGCCATGTAGTAAAAGAGGGTTACCTCAGTAAACATGTGCGTCATATACAATATACATGTGCTATGAACTGACCAACTCTTTTGCTTCTTAATAATTCATTCCAATATCTTTATAAGCCAAATTTGAAAATAAAAATAAGATTAATTTAGTATTTTTAAAGTATATTGAGACGATTTATATTTTATTCATTACTCATGATGTTTTTAAAGTCTTGTTTTTTGTGTTGTACAATGCAGTGTCGAGAAAATTATGTAGATAACGACAATTGTTAAGACAAACAATGACGGTCGAAATAAGGAATGTAGTTTTGACGCACGTCTATGTTTTTAACGCTAAATAATCTTTAGTCGTGCTATGAACAAAAAAAAATTTTTAATTGTTTCAACACCAACAGTCAAAACTACTGCAAACAAATTTTAACTTCGTTCATATTCTGTAATAATATATGTTTATATATTTTGTATTACTCATTTTAAATTATAGTGATTAGAATTTGAGTTTCGATAACTTTTTTCAATAACTTTCTATTTGCCGATATTTTTGTATGTGTATGAGTTCATGTAAATTAATTGTCAAACGTCAGATGAAAAAATTTCATTGAAACAGGTTGCTATATAAGCCATTCTTATCGCGTAAAGGCCAATGAGCTGTGGCATTGTCAAGGTAAGCGGATGTTCGCACCCACAGGTATAATAAAACACAAGAGAGCACAATGCAAATATACCTGTAATCACTTTTGCATTGTTGGAAATTTTTTAAAATCAGTATAAACATTCTTTCAAAAAATATTGTTAATTTTATAAAACTTGGAAACTTTATTTGCCGATTGATTCAATACTTTTTGAGAATTTAAGCAAATTTGGATTTTGTGGTTCCATTAAATAAGTATTTTATTTAAGAAAATGCAGTGTAAGTTAATTCGTGTTAAAATAGATTTAGATTCTACTTATATTATCTCCCTAAAAGCTTTTTTTGTTACAATATTTATTATCATAACTTTTTTTAAAGTTGTAAATTAGTATTTTTCTTCGTCATCAAAACTTATAGTCAACGTACACAAAATATCTTCTAAGCAAAAGATAAACGTTCAATCCTCGTCTACGCAGCATAGAAGAATGCAGATAGTAGCGCGTCCGCTTAACGACAATACGCGGCCGGAATCATTTCCGAGTCCGACGACCTTGCGCCGGAAGCGCCGCTGGTGAACCAAGTGACCCTTGAAGTATACGTATTCTGAACCTTCAAATTCAGAGCATATATACGCGTACCTCTGATAAAACGATGATACGGCAGAGGTAAATTCGTGAACGTTTCAAGCCTGGCGACCCTGAACTTGGCTCTTGGCGGGCATGGCAGCCAGTCGAGACGATAAAGTGAGAGGAGATCGTAGGCCGGTTTTTTGCAGACAACGAATCAAGGTTTTGTGTAATCAAGTACTATCATAATTCTCACATTGTCTGTTGATTCGCGAGCATATTTTTTCGGCGATGTTTTGCCATTTCGTGGATGTGATTATACACCTTGGAAGGAAGATACAGTTTGGTTATTAAAAAAAAAAATTTAATTTAAATATCGTAACGTAGGCTCCGTTGAGGAAGTGATTAAGCTATTAATTTTCGAAACAATAAATAGATGTTCCAAAATAGTAGACTGATGATATAAGAGAACAAAAAGATGAATGGAAGACTTATAAGTGTGTAAAAATAAATTCAAATTTTTTCCTGGAAGAGTCTAAAAATGCTTTTGCATATTATTACAATATATTTTACAGAAAGTTTTTTGTAAGTAAACAACAGCGATGAATGAACGCTAAGTAGGTGAAAGAGATGAACATTAAGGAAAAGAATGGAAATGCTGATATTTTCTAGTTTTAGTTTTATAAAATTATAATATTTATTTTTAAATTGAAAAATTATTTCAAGCCATTTGAAGACTTAATCAGAATTTTTCTAGTTCTCTGATGCAGTTGATAATGCCCAGTGACATCAATAGTAAATATAAACTACTTCGTGAGAGAAAATTTATATTCTCCAGTAATTAGCAGAAAATTATTTCTGTTAAAGTAGGTTTATTATAGCATTCGCAAATAAATAATGCATCTATAAACACAGTAACTTTCCGATTATTTGTCATCACCTTTAGGTGTTAAGAAGTTCAAGTATACGGTTATTTATTGATTGCAAAATGGAATTTCCACCGCTTAATCTTCAACCAAGCCTTTCAAATTCTCCCACGATCAATAGAGACTACAAACTCAATTTATTATAACAATATGTTTCAAAAACATAATTTATTTAAAATACTAGTATTAAAACAAATATTACTTGAAATTTCATACTAAAACATTATAAGTTACAAGCACTGTCATGGGCATGAATAGGTAACAATTGTAATACAGCCTGCAAAATTATATCATAGATAAAAAGATAAATAAAAGTTTATGTAAGGCATCAAATTAGATTACATAATGTATGTACGCAAAACATTTTTGAAAAGCATTCTTTCTATTGTTAATTTTAATAACAATTCTCTTCAGAGCAGATCGTTTTTATTCAAAACAGATAATGTGTCTGTGTAATATGAAAATTACAGTATATAGCGAATAAAACATAGGTTACTTTTAAATTTAAATTATTTATGTTTAACCTTAATAGACGTAAAATTAAATAAATATAAGAAAATTTATCTGTTTGTTGATTATCAAAATCCACTTAGAAATTTCGATAAAAATTTTCCATACACTGACCATTAAAATCATTTCCTATCTACTAATTTATTCCTTTCAAGCACTGCTGAGTCAATCCATAAAAATCATTCCTAAACACCACATTTATAAACACGGCATAATTGTGAATCGTAAAATTTCGCCCAGACAAACTGTAACAACACCTCACCTCCACAATAATACCTCCCACGTCTAATATGACTCCATCATCCTTTATGACAAAAAAGCTCTCATCGACCATTCCGCAACAAAGAAACCATCAAACTCACTCACGTCCTCGCGCAAACAATAACAAAAACATATGAATTATACCCGCAGCAAAGGTAGAGAGGAAAAGAAGCGGTACTCGATGCACGGATTTGCATCGCTTCATTCAGCTTGTAGTACATGTCTTCCTGCTCCGGGTCAGTCGGACGGCAAGGTCGCAGCGATGAGACGACTTAATCTCAGCCGTAATCCGCCGTGGTGTGTGTTCCGCTATTTGCATAGCACTCGAGATGCGTGGGTATGATAATACTCACCCGCGGAGACAATTTAATTGGCGCGCTGTTTTTCTGGACTTTTTTGCGCGCGCGCGCGGCTTTTGTTTTCAGCTGCGATCTGTTGTGTGGGAGAAATTCGCTGCACATAACTGGGAAGTGTTTGGATAAGGACGTAATAAGCTGGCTAATGGCGCGTCCAGAGCGAACAAAAGTAATGAAGCACGATGATTTCATTTGGTAATGGGCAATTCGAGAGATTCATCTGCGGAAAACAGCGAATAGCTTGAGATGATGAAATCGTTTGTAGTCGGAATTACCTTCTCGTAATCTGTCGTGCACTGGCTAGGTATCTAAAAGGCAAAGTAGCACCTGCGCACGATTAAAATGTAACGAAGCGTAGCGAGTCCAGCTCGCAGAGCGCAGTGTCACGCGCAAGCAAGTCTTAATTCGAATTTCCTCGCTGTGCGCGGCTCGCCAAGACAAAGTGCGAGACGTGAGCCGCTAATGAGATTTCCTGCCGCGAGAGTAAGATCTCACCGAGAGTCTTTATGCGCAGATTAAGTGGCCGAGGGCGTTTAAATAGACGAAGAGTAAAATTTCCAGACCGGTGATATTGTAGAGAAAATAATCCGGATGATTTTGTATTAATTGATGTTGAGGTTTGAT
Organism: Eupelmus azureus; assembly: GCA_030522685.1. NCBI lineage: Eukaryota > Metazoa > Arthropoda > Insecta > Hymenoptera > Eupelmidae > Eupelmus > Eupelmus azureus. Next base: position 58,560 of record JAPYZA010000010.1, on the reverse strand, counting down.
GAGTAGAAGAGTGCTAATTTATTATAGGATGAAGATTTGAAATGGAAGGGAGATATTTGAGATCTTCATCAAGCATCTATCTGTATTTTTCGGAAAAACATAGTTAAATTGCTGATTAGCAAAGTAATATTTCTCGGCTAAATTTTTGCAAATAAGGCTTTTATGAATCATTATGCATAGTAGTTTTTTACAACTTTTTCTCGAGGTGTAGAAAAATTTGAAATTAAAGCGATCTTATGCGTCATACTTCTATTAACATCGTACAAAAAAGTACATGTTCTAAAATATATGACACTATTTTTTTAAAGATGTAAAAAAATCATTACATCACAATTTCTAACAAAGCCCGATATAACAATTAAACTCCTTGACGATCCAAGTACTTACTATAATAAAATAGATTTCGTTCTTCAACTACCAAGAAGGTTAAGCGCTTAAGGTGTAAACGGAGTACTCAAACACTACTGCAGATGGCTCCTATTATATTCGATGTGCGACTCTCCTTTTCATGTCTGTTAATTCGGATATGAAGAATGACGTACATACACGCTTGGCGTGCGCACGAGTCAACGCACTTTTGATGCAGGAAATACGCCGCACATGCGAGCGAAAGTCTGAAGATGCTGTCTCAGTCGAGATTAAAGGAGTCGATAGCTAATGTATTCTTGTGACGCACTGAAACGCGGAGAAGGACTTTTGCACCTTGGACTCGATAAACGAATTGTCAAATAACCTGTTTGAATTGATACATTAAGATGAAATTTAGACAAGAAGAGTATGAAAATATTCCTTCTGGATCGATTATAATCATAATACAAAACATAAAGTGTCTTGCTCTTTATAATGTAAAAGATATGTCGTTTTGCTACACTAAAAGGCCATGCTTTGTAAAAATTACAAAATTTTCCAAAGAATTACTATCTGTGTCAGTAAAGGTGCCAGAAACTGGGAAAATCTAAGAAATCATCTTCCTAATTAATAAATATTTTTATCATTACAGAAAAATTAATGGTAATAGCTTATAAAATTTATCAACTAAGAAAAAGACTCACAAAAATAGTATTTTTCTTCAAATTTTCAAATTTTTAAAAAGTTCGATTTCTCAGTAGTGATTATAAATACTAGTTCTCGGTGGTAAATAGGTACTTTCCAGGTACCAATGTTAATGATTCAAATTTACAACGACTAGTTTTTCAAGACAACAGCATTACGCACCAAATTATTTAAATTCTTTAATATCCACTTTAATTTAGCACTCTATAAACGTAAACCTAATTTACAGAATAATGAACTTAATGTTAAATCATTTAAATTTAATGAAGTAATAAACGCATAAGTATATCAATAAAGAATAATAGAGTTATTTATGACAAACATTCATCATAGAAATTATCAATTAATTAGCCATACTATCTTCCAATCATTTCATCATGTCATCGACATCGTAAATGTGTAAGTATGCTCATTGCTCGTATGATTACGAGCGCAAATGTCCCACGGTAAACAAACACGACGAAAAAAGAGGAGAACTCGTCGACAAATTCACTCGCGCCTGCTATACAAGGGATCTTGAACTCTTTGCAAGCTTCGTTTTATCGAGTAAGCGTCTGAGCTATATATAAAATCCGCGTTTAACATTGCTTCGATAAGTAGAGCAAAGAAGATAATGGGACTGTCTCGCGAAAAGCAAATACGAACGGGAGAAATTAAAGAGTCACGGATGCATGCTTCGACGGAAAGATCGAAACGAAATCGAACCGTTGCTGAAAGAAACAGACAATTAAAATGCTTCATTTTGTAGATGTTTTTGAGGTAAAAGAAGTTTTGAGATTTGATTGAGGGAGAAAAAGTTTTGAAGTGAAATTAATTTTGTTGTCTATCGGATGGAAAAGTTATTATACTGATTCATTTTAAGAAAATTATTCATATATTAAACAGTACATATATGTTGATACAAGTATACCTGACAAGAATCAAAGACGACAATTATCAATGTAAATAGGAAATTCGTATAAAAAAAATAAAATTTTGCTTTTTATTATTTATTAGCCACGCACGTGCCATTGTTTTTGAACTTGACTTTATAAAAGTTACAAATACGTTATTAAATTTCTTCCTTCTAAGAATTCTTTCGATTTATACATTCATACTGTATTACAAGTTTAATTTTGAAACAAAGTTTGCTCAACAAGAAAGAATTAGCTTTGGCACACTGGTTTCTATAAAATTATATTCAAGTCACGCAAATACAATAAATCTACTTGTAAAAGAAATAAGGTAAATATCTTACTTATCTGCTTCATTATGAAATAAAACTCAGCCAAGATTTTACTTTGATATTGCGCGTTAGACATTGGCTACAAGTATTAATCTGCACGTGTGATCTCAGCCAAAATATACATTTTGTAATGATTAATTTCGAAACTTTATGATAAGATACAAACGAGAATTTAGTATTTTACGATTTTAATAGATTGCAGGATTTGTTTATGACTTCACAGTGCTAAAAACTTTACAATATCATAATGACTTAATCCGTTAAAAAATATTTTTCTATTTGTCGAATTTGAAGATTGTAATATTTTTCAAACATATATAAATTAAGTTTATAAAAATAGCTTAATCATGTATTTAGGTATATAATACGCAGTAATAAAAATTATTTTTAATTATTTATGAATTATAAATGATGTAATATAAATAAAAAATTTAGATAATTGAGGAAGTAAAAACCGAGTATAAAGTAATAGTTAAAAAAATTATACCGCAAAAAAGCTTTTTTCATGAAATTTCGTTTTCAAATGTTCCGCCATAAGGCTATTAGAATATAAATTCTAATCACTTTTATATAACGCTAAAATAAATTCGATGTTGGAAACTTAATTTTTCTTTAATTTAACTATATTATAAGAAGTCGTGAATCCAATTCTGAGGTATAAATAAAACCTTGTAGTTTCCGTTCCTATCTAATGTTCAATTTTTAAATTCTTTTCTTAAACAAATCGATCGAATTATTTTAAGTTTTGAAAGGTGTATTAATTTTTGTACAGCAAGCATACTCAGGTCTTTGGATTTTAACTAAATATCTAACAATTATATTATTTATAACAAATGAAATACAGCCCCTATCCTCTTAAAGGCTGCAGTACACGTTTAACAATCTTATTTGACATATTTGCTCATTTTAAAACGAATTCAACGCATAAATAATATCCACAGTAGTAAAGAATTCTTTCAACTACGAAAATTCAATTTTTTTATAATTCTTTATAAGTTTCAACAAAAAATGTCCTTCTACAGGTATGTTGTAGTTTAAATATAAAATTATAATGAATCATAACGATATATTATAAACTGTAAATCTAATAATCATGGGAAGCTCACATTGTTTTTAAATCCTTACAAATCCTCAACCGTTTTCTCATCCGCAAACAACCCGTCTCAAATCATATTAACACCGTTTTGTTCTTCAGCTTCACAAACACCGCCTCACAACAATTACTCAGACATTTAAGCCAGCGCTCGAAAACACCAGACGACGCGCCCATTACGCCGCGATTACAATCTAACGATACGTAATTTTCGCGGATTCCTCGCGAAGAGGAAGCAAACTCGCACCAATTTACAGTTTTTAGCGCATATTACAGCGTGACGCTAGCTGCGCTATTGCGCAATCGGAAGTGAAATGTATAAGAGCGCGTGCAGCGCTGCGATCGAACAGTGCGGAAGAGATAAAACCGCGCGAATAATTTGCGCATTGTTCTGGCGCGACGCGCCGACTTTTCCGACTTCCCACATTGAGATAGCTAGAGTTGTGAGCGACGCGCCCGAGTGTGACGGTTTTTTTTTTGTTTTTTGTTTTGAAAAGCGGATTTTCGAGTGCTATAAAGATGTTTTTCGTTTGTGTAAAAACGCAATATTTTTCGGTTTTATACACTTATTAGAAGGTTATATTCACTGTATCTGCGTTTTATAATGATATAGCTATAATCTAAAATATACTTAAATTTTGAAAAGTGATATTTATAAAGAAATGACGAGTGTCATTTGTCGTTATTAACTTAATAATTTTAGACGATTAATTTAAGATTATAGAAATTATAAATAATTCTAGAGTAAATGTAAAAGTAATATCTTTATTAAATTATTTAAAAACTTCTTTATACGATAGACATCTTATCTGCGTATTTATAGATTTTCTGACGAGCACCAAAGCTTTATCAAAATAATCATTACTATACGAATCATACCACAAACAGTACGTTACATCTTCGTGAATTACAAAAAAAAAAAATAAAAAAAATAAAAAAAAGGACATTAACGGCTTCCATAAAAACGAAGCCACCACGTAAACGTTCATCAACCCACAAATCGAATTATCATAAACGAGTCATCCGTTGCGCTCGAGCATCCAGACTCTCTGCACGCGTAAAAACACGGCGATCCGATTGATGACTTCACTCGCGCGCCAAAACACGCGTGTCTTTCTCGGAAACGCTTCCCGCTCGCCATCCGAAAACTTCCATTAATCAAATAATTGCGCCGACTCAGCAAAATATATACACACACCGGTGAGCTGCCGCGAAGCGACATTTCAAAAAGCAGGGAACAAAGTCCCGAGGCGTGACGCGCGCGCTCGTCCCTGAACTCGGCGGAACAAAGTCCAGAGCGCGAAAAGAGGATCAGCTGAATGCGCCGGGCTATCGTTAAGCTCGAGTGTAGCGCTGGAGAATGGGCGGATGATGAACGAATTTTTCGCGGCGGCCGACGACTCTTGTGCCTGGTAACCCGTGATTTGCGCGCGCGTGGAATGAAAAGCAAATATACTGCTCATGAGCCGGCGTGTTACAGTTTTTGTAAGAGAGCTGCTGATTAAACGTGCGTGATGCGTAATTACGTCTTGTTTAGGCGAACTTTTTTGAAGCGGTGCGTGGCTCGTTTGTATAGTTATGTCTCGGTCTGGTGATTTTGGAATTGAGTCGAAAAATTTGTTGATGTTGGACCGTCAAGTTTGTTAGTATATACTAATAAAATTAAGTATTTAATTTTCTGAGATTATAGCTGTACAGAATAAACTAAGAACCGTTCAAGATCCAACGAAAAAACGCGGTTCTTCGACAATAACCGCGTGCTCCAGCAAAACAGACCTATCAATAACAATAAAAAAGTCTGAAAACAATTAATGCTTATAATTAACGCCGCGGACAACGGCTAAACGGCCGACGTTTATGCGCTCGGCGTCACCTTTAAAAGAAAAAAAGTAAAAGATGAAAATTAACTAAATGAGCCAAGGCGAACAATAAAGTCTCTCTCTCTCTCTCTCTCTCTCCTGTTTCTCGAGCAGGCTCAGAAAAAAGGATTTCACGTACGCGAAGATTACGGCAGAGCGCGAGTCTTCCGCTCAAAAATGACGAATACCCCGGCGGCGTGGGTCGGCCGTGAACGTGAGGCACAGCACGTGTCTTTTCGCGTATGTAAGCCTGATCGTAAAGCCGTGCACGTGAAAGACGAAAAATTGATCTTTTCAAGGAGCTGTTGTTGTGCTAATGGAGTAAGTGTCTTTTTTTTTTCATTAAACGGAAGAATTTAACGACGATGCGGTTGGATTATCGGCTGTTATTGCAGCGTCCAGTTGTTTTTAACGCGGTCATTGAAATTAGCCGTGATTCAGGCTGAGCGCTCGTCCGTGATGAGTTATTATGCATAAGGCGAGTTTTTGAGAGAGAAAAATGTGTGCTAAATGAGCGTTAACGAGAATGATGATTCGTGGTGGGAAATCCGCAAAGTTGCTGTAACAAGAGTAATCTGTTAGTTAAATAAAAAATTATTAGTTCAGGGCGATTATTGTTGTCACGAATCATTTGTAAACAGAGCATTCAAAAGCAGCTCTAATTTTTATATTAATTTAAATTTATGTTACATGTAAAAGCTACACGTAACATGAACATTTCGCCTATGAATTAATAACTCCAAAATCAACCAAAATAATCAGCAATACAACGTTGCAGCTGTCACACGAAACCACATCCTTGCGTGCACATTCTGCACAAAATAAAGAGATAAATCAGCGGAATCATGGCTAGAATACTTTCGATCGATGAGCATGACGCGGACTCTCGCGACGTGTACCCACGCGATGACATAATTCAAAAACAACGCGCGGCATAATAACTCGGCGCGCGTAATGAGAGGAATTACGCATATATATTTTTCCTCTATGATGTGTCTGCGACCTTTGCTCGAAATCGGTCGGGGTATCGATTTAACGGAGGTGATGAATTTCCAATAAATAGCCGCGTTACTCTAGGCTGGACGATAGTACGTAATTGTTATTATTTTTTTTTTTTAACGCGAAGAGTGCCTTTTTTGTAGAGAGATACACATGAGTAGGAGTTTGCAGTATGCGGTTCGGCGTTTTTTATTATTCATTAACTCCTCTTGATTGCAATAAAAGTAAATTCTCGATAAGAACATAAAAGATCTTGTATTTTTACGAAACTTTTTTATGATTTTAACATGAAGTACAAAAAAAGCTTTCGTGTTTTCGAAAGAGCTAATTTACGATGACTGTTAATATCATTTTACGGAGAAAATTAATTTTTATCCTTTACACCAACTTTTAAAAAGCAAAATGACACATGATTCGTTGCATAAAGCATTAATTAATAGTTTTGCTTACACAATATTTTTCGCTTAAACCTATAGGCAACTAAAATTTAACACTAATATAAAATTCACATTATCCCTTTCACAAAGTATATACTTCTCCATCGCAAACTTAAAAGTAGTCCCCCTTCTCCCACCACCTCGCAGCTCATTCTCAAAACCCGTTCGAAAATTCACAAAAGATCATCCGATCTCATTACCTCCAGCCTGCAAAGCCAAAAAGAAATCCACTTCGCACCACATCCCGCGAAATTACAAACCCTTTTCAAAAACCTCGCCCAGCTCCCCCCTCAAAAAAGCAGCGCCCAGCATTCCAACGCGGATCGTGCTCTAAGCTCTCTTCGACTCTTCTCCGAAGGCCTCTCGTCAGAGCGCGCGCTTGCTCGCCGATTTAATAACAGTAATGATGGAAGAGCGAAGCGCGCGTATCGCATAAGGAAGCAGCCAGCGGATGCGCCGAAGGCCGCCGCCGAAAGCGTATAATGGGCGCATACCCTTTTTTTGCGAACACCGCGGCCACGCACGCACACAGGGACTGCTGCTGCAGGTTAGCCGAGGCTTGAGAGTATCGGTATAGCTGAGGGTTAGGGTAGAAGTATGCATCGGAGCCGCGAGCAACGAACTCTAAGACGGCCCTTTTGTGTCTCTTTGTCGGTGGTAGTTTTGTCAATTAGATTCGGGCTGGGAGGGATGGGGTAATAGGAGGCGCGCGGTGAATGAACTTTCTTTTCAGATTAGTTCTCGGAAGTGGCCTGGCTTTTGGGTGAAAGATTGCTTTCGAAAATTTATGAAGCCAAGCTGTGTGGGTAAAGCTGCCTGGAGGTAGTTTTTGTCTTAGCTGATTTTTTGGGGATAGTGTCTTTAACGAACAAAAATTTTTTAGTGCTTTTAAAAAAATGCCCATAAATTATTAATATAACGTAATACTGATAATGATTTTGGAATTTTTAAATATATTTTGTTTAATTATAATTTAGATAGACTTATTCATAAATAATTTTTAGCCTAAAAAACTAAAAAAAATAATGAATTTACTTTAAAATAATAATGTCATAAAAACGAATAATAAAAAAATCATCACTCTACCATTCAAAATCCAAATCTCATTAATCAAAAATACTCATCCACTCCTCACATAGTCCTTATGCGTAATCACTCACTTCCAGACGGTACCAGAGCACTACAGCCGCAACATTCAGCTTACAGGTTTTTACCCTAACGCCGGGGTCCATCGATGATGGGATTCCCGAAAATTGCATTGCGCTCGAAATTCATTAAAAAGCCGAACGACGCGCCGATGCGAGATCCGCACCGGTGGACTTTGGCCGAGAACCTGTTTTTTGCCGGGATCAAAGGAGCGCTCACTGGGTGATTTTTCGTGGGGGCCCGCGTCTCGTCGACGTCAGCAGCGGCTCTTGTCAATCAGCCCGTACGAAAAGAGCAGCTGCCGGTTTTGCTTGCGGAGTCACGCGATATACGCGCGGTATGCCGATCGAAGATGTATCGGGACTCGCATGAGGAACGAGGCTTTTTGCCGTTGCGCGTCTGGTGTAGTTAATGATGGGACCACATGGTCGGGGAAGCGGTTTGTGTAAAGTGGAGATAGGTAAAGCGAAGATGGAACTTCATGGATTTTGTTTGAGATGTGATTGTACTAGTTTAATCTGAGAGCTATAAGCTTATTTTGAACGTGTGTAATTGAACAATGTGTAATAATTTGGATCAGAGATCGTGTATCTAGTTTAACATTATTATTCAAATAAGGTCGTTGTAAATGCAAATTTCTGGTCCCAAATTTATTTGGCACAAAAGAATGTTGAAATTGTACCGAATTTCTACATGCAGCATGAGACATGTGTATACGTCAGAATACATCTACTACATTTTTAAGACAATACATGCTTTTAAATACGATTTGCATTGTTGGCGGTCACATCCTGAAACTTTGTGAAATAACTTAAATAAGTTTTTTGCATTTGGTTGGTATTAAATTGACCAACTTTTAAAAATACTAAGTACTAAAAAAAACTTGTCATCCAATGAAAGAAAAAAAACACAAAAAAAACGACAAACATCGTTTGAAACATAGAATGCAAAAATAATGCGTCGTTAATGAAGATTTATTTCTAGTTTCTGATGATACCAATCTGAATTATTTTGTGAGGCAAGACGAGCTGCATTAACATCATTCTTTACAAAGCACGAAATGAATCGAACAATTAAAAGTTCCCTTATTTATCCTTCTTAGTATTACATAAAAATAATGTGAAACAAGAAGAAGCTCATGCATATTAACAAAAGCGTTGCACCTAGAAATGAAAGCCTTAATTGGACTGCTACTTTAATTACCTATCTATGTGAACACTCGGAGACGAAAATGCCAAACGACTTAGGATGAGACTAAGAGATACAAAGAATAAATTGATAGCTCTGAGAAAAATTACAAGGCAAATTCATGCGATCAAATCTTCAGATCGCAAAAGTCATAATCGAACAAGCGTGTTGTTGCATAATTCTCAGCTACATAAGAATGGACACAGTTATATCGGGATTTGAAAAAAAAATGAAGCTTTTTACACACATCACTCGGTATGTTAGCTAATCGAGAAAAAATGAGCGAATCCTAAAACGGGATTAGCGCAAAAATTATGGACGTAAGCAAACTTTGAGATCGATCACATTAATTTCAAAGTCAAGCACACATAACCGATGACTTGCGGTAATTCGGCTCTATCTTTATCCGTAGATTTGCGCGGTAATGATGTACAAGAAAAAATAATAATTCATCGCGTTTCGCGATTTTTCCAGTCTAAGGCCGCTATTTGCTGTTATACTACGTATATCTTATTAACATTACTTTTTAAATTGTTGATGATTTTTTTTTTTTTAAACATCATATCTATAATAATAACTATTTTAAACAATTAAATTAGTAAATATAAATAAATTATGGAAATGTTAAATTTTATTGTATCTTTAACAGTGTACAAAACAATGCAATTATTTAAAGAGCTCATCATCATTTATTTTCATGTACAAAATAAAAAACTTCTTTAATCACTTCCTCAGATTGACTGTCAGAATACAGAGTGGTAAACGATAAAGATAATCCTGACTTCTAAAGGAAGCTTATATAATTGCACATTTTTTTTTTCTATCTTTGACGGATTGAAAATAAATGAACGATCTAATAATATCTTTAATTTTTAATACCAAAATAAGTTTGTTTATATGCATCAGGGATTTTTCAACATCCGTGAATTGTTATATTAGTCATTAAAGGAGGAGAAAAAGTCACAGAAAATATTTAAATAATAGTATTTTTTTATTAAAGTGCAAGAAAGTTAATTCTCGCACCAAGGCGAGTTTACTGCCCGAGTAAAGAATTGATTTTTTCACGTGTGTCGAACAGGGTCTTTATTGATGTATTCGCTATATCGAAAATCGCAAAATGATGTCGTAAAAATGTTGAAGTTGGGCTGTTATTAACTGGATAATTTTGCTTTAGCTACATATATATAGAAATGTACATGTTAGTGAGGCCAAATTATGCAGTAACTTTCCATCTTTAAAATTTTTACAAAATTATTTTGCGATTTGAAATGAAATTTTTCAATTTTACTTTTAAAGTTTTTTATTTTTAGATAAGCTTTGAAACTATTTAGAACCTTAATTGTCTAAGAAGGTTTTTATAAATAATCTCTCCACTTAATTGGAATAAAAACATTCAACTCACAAGTAATTTATAATACAAGCATCAAATCTCTAACCGCAAGAACTTTAATAAGAGGTAATAATATTGCTTATTTTACAATCAGCTTAAAATTAGTTTTTATATTTCTGTCATTTCAAAGAATGAAAGCTGACGGTATATTACGTATTAATATAAAGCTGCGCAAATTTTCTTGTGTTTTTGAAAATTTTGTTTTTAATGTTATCGTTGTATCAAAACATTCAAATTAGAAATTTTTTATTTACGGTTTAATTTTAAAACTTTAAAAGCATTCAAAATTTTTAAGTTACACTCACAAAAGCAAGAATTAAATCACGCAAATAAAATGACACATCCTACATACACTTCAATAAATAAAACCTACTAAACTAAATTCAACAGCATTTGCTTTCTTTCAACGCATCTAAACAATGCAAAATGCCAGAAAAAGATAACAACGCACGAAAGGAAATTCCTCAAAGCTTATCTTCCTTGGCCAGCGTCAGAAAGTATCCACGTGCGTCAAGCGCGACTAACTACCGAAGCAACTATCAAATCAACTCACCGATCCCCTCGACGACGTAGCGATCCTTGGGGTCCATCTCGCTGTACTCGGTAACCACGAGGTTCAGGCTCATATCTCAACCGCACCTCCAGCAGAGCTCACCTCACTCGCGCATCAATTCGTAACGAAAGACGATCGGCACCAGCTGATCGCTCGACGAATCTTCTTATCTTGCTCTCGCACCAAAGTAACTCTCGCGCACTATATCAGAAAAAGAATCACTGAATCAATCGATCGATCGACAAAAACTTGACGATTCACGACTTGTCAGAGCATCGAGCGACAGGCCGGTCCAGCGGCCCCCGAGCTCCTCAGCAGCAGTAGCTCAGCCGGCTTGCTCGTCATGGCTAGCGTCGTGACTTTAGGGCGGCCCGGATGACAATGACGCGCGCCGCCGAGCGCGATATGTATATTCCCCCACGATCTGTCGCTCTCTGAAAAATCCTCCGCAAGACAGAGGAGCGAGAGAGAGACGACCGCGAGTGGGGCGACGCGTCCACCTCTCCGCACAGGTGTGCTCTCTGCGGCAGCAGCCGGCGTTTTTCCAGACAGTAGAGGTGGCAAGGGTCGCTCTCGCGTGCTCCGCTGCTCACGTGCGCGAGCTCCAGCAGACTGTCTGGTGCGGAGCGCAGTCGCCTTCCGGCGACGCAAGCGCGAGGTGTTTCGGAAGCTTAGACGCTTGTGTTTTTTATGTACATGGATTGATAGCAGTCGGTGGATTTAGCTGGATTGATGCGGGTCGTCTTTTTTTGTGATTGGAGATCGAGTGTTGATTATTAAGCGTTGCATGAATGTTTTGTTTTTCTGTGTTGGTGCAAAGCCAGTTTTCGTTATTTATTTAATATTTTATCGGCTGATTAATGCTCGTCTGTTGTTTTTGTTTAATAAAGTCTCGGTATTTAAAAGCGACCTTTTTCATGAATTATTTCTGATAAAAATACTGGGTTATTTATATTTATAGCACGCGTTGTTATCGGAAAAGTTTCTTGTCTACTTTAATTATATAAAAATACAATTTACATATACACGTTTCATTCAGCTTAATAATAGTTTAATATCTCGGCACTCTTAACGAACACTATATAACAGAGCCGCAGGGAGCTTTTTCACAGCGAGTAAGCGTCGCTCTAAGAATACTTGAATGTTTTGTTTATCATGAATTTACTCAGGGAATTTTCGTGATTCGCAATCACCGAGCTTGCAAAAAGTAACATCACTAATCACCAGAAATTCCCCTTTCAAAATCTGCCGCACTTCACATTGACCGCTGCCGTTTAACACTGAGCTTTTCAGAAGCCTCGCTCTTCTTGAAGCGCGGTGTTATCGCACGAAATTCGCCACGCGTCGCGCGTGCTCTACCTTATGCATGCGCCACGTGACGGCGAACCGATCTTTCAGTTTTTCCCGAACCAAATTAAGCGCACTGAGCAAGTTTGACTTATTTTTTTCCTTCCCAACGCGCGATTAACTTCTAGAGTTATCCGAGCGAAATGACGGCTCAAAAGAATGTCTCTCTGCGTGCTTTTCAAATGACAAAATTGTTATTCACCGGCGCGCACTTATCAGCCCACTTTGAAAAAAAATTCATTTCCTCGTCGATTAGAAACTTTCCGCTAGCAGCACTTCGAGCGCACCATCCATCAAACAGCCCATCGGATCCTCCCGATGAATTAACGTCCAAGCCCACCGGCCCCACTTAAACTAGTATATCGAACCGCAGCCGCAAAAAAGCCGCGCCCAAGGATCGGCTCTCTTTTGTATATAAATACACAATGCACCGGCGCGCGCTCTCGTATTTTTGGCGCGGCCGACTGGGTCAGGCCGACTCTCTGCAGTCGCCTTCGTCGTCGTCGTATGTCTTCTCGTCTCGGCGCCGACTACCATACTGCAGAGCCGTCGACGAATTTTCGTCTGCTCGATCTGCGCAAACACACGTGCTGGATCCAAGCTGTCGCTTCTGTACTCTTATCTGCTCGTCGGGATTTTCTGGTTTTTTTATGACTTTTGTATACGAGATAAGAGCCGATTTTTCTGCGTATTACTGCACGAGAAGCTCCCGGTCTCGCGCACAAATTTCGCTTCTGGAAGTTGATGGAAAAATTAATTGCATCGGCCGATGCATTAACTAATTGCATCAGCCCGCTCCGAGAGGATACGGAAGCGGAGCTCTCCGGCTCCTTTGACAGCGGGTGGCCCGCGGATCGTCCGCGGCTCGACTAAAGGCGCGCCGTTGGGGTGGGCGCAGGTCAAGAGTGTATATATGTATGTATATGTAGAGACGAGCTATACACGTGCGCGCAACGCGCAGGTCGGACAGGTAGTGCGTGCGGAGGCACGCCGCAGTCCTATATTCTCTCTCTTTGTCGCGCGCGCAGGTGTCTCGGCTGGAGGGGAGCTTAGTAAGCGATGAAAAGTGGGGAGATGCCGGAGAACGAGGCAATATGAGAGAGATGTGTAGGCGATTTTTTTTTTGCGGTTTTTAGTGCGGATGGGATGCTGGTGTTGTTTGGGTGTTTGTTGAGGGTGATTAGGTGGAGGGAGAGGTGTTGATGTGGAAGGTGTTTTTAATGGTTTAGAGCGGGGATTTTTATTGCTGCGGTTTGTTTTGAGTATGTGTGATTAGTTGAATAAATTTTACAAGAAATTATATATTCTGATGTATTGTCTAGCTATATAGTAGTTTTCCTACTGACAAAATATATGTTGACTTTAGCGGGATGTCATTCGTTTTTCACAGGGGCATAATATTAAAACATTCTATTAATACAATTTTTATCGATTGCAAAGGAATCAAATTACTTCAAAGAAAATTGTTTATTATTTTTATGATAATATTGAACGTTGATGTTACAAAAATAATAAATGATCTATATAAAATTATAAAATAAAAATACACTTGAAGCTGCTATTTTCTTTATTCTCAATACTAAATTGTAAAAAAATACTTGTGCAATTTTTAACATTTTTTATTAAATTCAAATGCCACATGTTTTTTTTATTGGGTGCTCCAATATTTATCAATTAAAAAAAAAAAATATGAAAGAGAAGGCATCGTAAATTTCGCCTTTTAGTCAGCGCGTTGCATTTATTCTAATTGAACTGCACTATTAAACACTTTTTCACAATATCGCGTCGATAATCAGTGAGATTAGACATTCAAATCAGATTAAACGTAAAGAATTTTAACGATCGGCACTCGTTAGCTTCTCAATCATTATTTAAATTCCGAGATCATTATTTAAATATCGATATAAGCGGAATACGAAACAATTTATTTAAATAATTGACTGACAAATATAAAGGAAATATAATTAAACGTTTTTATTATACTAGAAGCAATTCACTAACAATAAAAAACAACCTTAAAAAAAGAAGAAATTTATTATCCCAATTAGCCTATTCATGCTCCCATTTATTCATTTAGCAGTACAAAACTATTTATCCGCCAATGCCTAATTTTTTTTCTATTTCGGGTGCAGCGAGCTTCTTATTTTCTCAATCGTAACGACTTCGAAAGAGCGCCGCAAAGACTAATACTCAATAACGAGCAATAAACAAAAGAAAGCGCACGCTTCAAAGTAATGAGAGATGCGTTCTGATAGCATTTCTCTTTCTTCAAAAGGTCAGCACGACGCACGAACCTATGTACGCGTATGTAATATTGCGCGCTCGCTGGTTGTATCATTGCACGAAAATCGATCTTTCTTTTCTTATAGCTATGTATAACGCTGCTCGCTGAAGTGCGCATGTAGTGCTCTATGTGTACTTTCCCAAAACGTCTTACGGAGAAAAAAGGCGAATCACTATCTATATGCGATGCTCGTTTACGCGGGTACGTAAACATGCTATTGTAGTTCGAGTGTTTTTATTCTTTTTCTCATATAATTCAATTCATTTTGAAAAGATTTGATTGACGAGAACGGTTCAGAATTAAATAACATTTCGGGTGCAGCAATTATTTCATGCGTATTTCAAACTATTCAATATACAAACAAAATTGAAATGCATTAATTTAGTAAAAATGAAGATACTTCATCCTTTTTAAAACACCTGAACATTTTCGTAAACCTTCCAAACCATTAAATGTAACATCGCCATCGTTGAATTCCCAGCCTTTAAAAAAAAATCTCCAGCAAAAAAAAGAATATATATATATATCTCCCATCCAGTCAGTCGAAAATCCAGTCTGCAAAAGATGTTTCTTGTCAGAAAAGCGCATGCATCAAAGACATTGACATTGGCAAGCTAGCCGAGACTGCAGAAGCACGTGCACTTGTACGCATGCTGGCTGCCAAAGCGTGACAGCCGACTTTAACAGAACAACCAATACGATTTTAATAATTAACCATTCCATTTTGTACATGTACATTCGCTGTTTCGTTAAAGTATGTACGCGAATATATTGACCGAGTTCATTGCAAATTCACGCGTGTAAAAACTACACGTGTAAGTGTACAGCTCCCATTTAAATAAATGACCGACATTTTTACACACTTGAATTTGCAGTGTTTTTATGTTATTTTGATTCGATGCACTCGGTGAGTCACGCGGCTGTTTGTCGCGAGTTTTTCTTGTTGACAGTCGAAGCGATGGCTATCAATCTTCGACTGGGTAATTTGAAAATTGGACGAGCTACGATTGACTTGCCAAGTGGAAATCCATTGAAAATAAGGTGTTTTCATGCGCGAGCTTAATGTTAGCGGTTTTGAAAGGTGCAATTTATCTGTTTATGATTTTAGCGAAAGAAATGTGCTTCGTTTCGATGTGACTTCTATTTAAATTAAATGGAGAATGCGTCTACTTCGTTGCACTTAGCGTGTGACGTAAAAATTAACATTTTAAAAAAGACTGTATTCGTAAGTAGAACGTTTTTAAAACAATTTCTATGGAATTAAGGAACATACTAATGTCAAATTTAAATCTTCCTTTCAATATTTTTTATATTATCGATTTTACAAAATTTAATTATTCATCAGTTAAAAAAGCTTATGAATTTAAAAAAATATTCTGTTTTGTAATAAGCTTATGAAAGATAGTCAATAAAATAGTAATGCGTTAATCAAAGTAATATAGTCGGCAGTTAATTAATACTATTAAAGTAAATCATAAAGTAAATCTTATTAATCTATAAAACGATTAACCCAATCTAGGTTATAAAAACATTTGTCAACGTTTCCTCTTAGAACCAAAAGACTTTTCGTCCGTCTCAATGAAAAGTGACAAGGTATAAAGGCATATTAAAGAAGAAAATTTCAGACGCTCCGCTTTCTTAATATCCATTAACCATCAATTTGCTCAATACCGCGTAAGAAACAATTTAAAACGCATTACTTAACTACACCTGTCACCTTCCTCCAAAAAAGAAAGAGAGAAATCCCCACACATCCAGTGCGCACTCCAATATTTTCTTCGCGAAAGGCCACTCTTCAGAAATTTCTCCGCTCCGACCTCTACCAGAACAACGCCGATGACTTTTTTCCTCTCTTTATTAGCTCTCCTCGAACCGCTACCGCGAATGAAAAAAAAATCCCAGAATTACTGCAGCCGAGCGACGCATAATAATCAAGGCGCATCCGCGCTGTTAAAGGTGGCATCGAAAAAAGGAGAAAAAGAGAGAAAGAGAAAAAAAAGCGACAGGCGCCGAGGTGAGTGTAATTGTTCGACTGTCGGCCGAAGGAAAAAGGAGCGCATGGAAGGACGACACGCGCGACCTTATCCTTCGCCGAGGCCGAGGGCCGCCGTGAGCGGCTCTTTGCCAGCCCCGTCGATAAATGGGTGCGCCGCAGCCGCCGCCGTGCTGGCCCAACCCCCTTAAGGCTGCAGTGGTCGTATGTAAGTGACACGCGACGCGGTTTATTTTTGGAATTAGGAACGACCGCTGGGGGGATGCGACGCTGGGGTGGTGGGATTAACCCGTTAGTGTCCCTTTGGAATTGATAGTTTGACGGTTTTGATGCTTACTGGGGAATTGATGGGGGTGAGAGTAATAGTGTTGATTTGAGGAAGTACAAGAGTTTTTCTACTGGTGAAAAACGTGGGATATCGAAGACTTGGCCATGACCGCAATGTTAGAAAATTTGAGGAAAAAAGGGCAGTGTTATGGTTTTTTCTATTAAGTACTTGATGTCCGAAGTGTCGTTTGAATTGAGTACTTTTTATAATTCATTAAAATAATGAAAAAATTTCTACTTTTTATGTAAAAATAATTAAACTTGAATAAAACGAAAATATGTGTAAGTGGTGTGTTCGCTTTTCAATTAAAGTATTAATTTTCCTATACTGATGGTGTAGTTGAATTGTATTAATACCTTTAATCAAGCACTGAGATATTTACAAAATTTTTTTTTAAATTTAATCTTTATTAATCAATTCCAAATATTAAACGTTTAATTAAAAAATTAAATAAGTATTTAAATTGATGAAAAGTTTGACTCTAAAAATGAACTTCTTTTTATACTTTTGATACTAATAATTCTAAAAAAATACATTTCCGTAAAAACTTATAAGACTGAGTAAATCAATTGTCAAACTTTTTATAAAATCATTTGGTAATCATTGGTCAAAATTTATAGTAGAAAGATAATTTATTTAAATTAATTATTATATCAAAACGAAATATGGATTCAATGCCATGAATAATAATACTTTTCTTCGTAAGTGAACTCGCAGTATTCTCGCAAAAATTAAATTACAATCAACTTAAAGGTCTTACTCGCACATTTACCGTGAAGTATAATACACCGCAGTTAAAATAAAACATTTTTTATAAAAAAAGGTCGTAAAGTATGTATGATTTATGAATGATATTGTTCATAAATCTGCTTAATCTGATTTTTCATATAATTTTTAAATCAGCAACGCGAACACTGCAATTATTAATTTTTGTAAGCAAAGATCGTGAAATTTAATTTTTAATTAAGTAAATGGTAATCACATATATAAAAGTGATTAATGGTCCATTTTAATTAAAAAAAAAAATCATTAATATAATTACATATCAAAACAGCAACAAAAAATTTAACGTTATCCTGCAATACACGTACGTCAATACTTTGACCACACGAACAAAGTCTCCCGAGGAAATATGATGAGAGCTATAAAAAGGTAGGTCTAAAAATAACAATATCAACAACCGCTCGAAGATGACAATGCGGGGGTTGCGGAGGCGGAAGAACGTGCGAGACTATGGCAGTCCTTTCCCTTTTATCGCCCAAAGATTAATCGCGATCCTCACTTCCTGTAATTGCGCTTTGCTCTGCTCTTCCGCGCGCTCGGCGAGCCTTGAACGATGCAAATATCAATATTTTCATCTGTGAGCGCAATCGATCAACATTTTTTTGACCGCGCGCATTCCCTGGGACTTTTACTTTATTTAAAAGAAGCCCGCTCACGCTTCCGTATGTAATTGATTTTGAAGAGTAAAAGTCGAGGGAAAAAGGGACGTTGAACCTTCTTGTCTTCGAAAAAGTTGTGTACTTTTCGAGTTTCGTTGACCCCTTGCAGTATGAATTATTGCGTTTTGATTCAACTGGCATTGCGTGCTGGGAGGTTTTAAGGTTTTCAAGGATGGCCATTATGGGCCTGGAATAAGAATTTCAACATTATAATTGATTTTTAAGTTTATAATGCGGTCCTTAACCTCTCGGGACATAAAAGCGAAATTGAAATTCCATCGTCAATAACGAAAAACTGCAACGACTTGGCCATTGCAAAAATTCATTTCATTTTTATTAAACCGCAAATTACCTCTCATAAAGACACCGCGCTCACAAGTGGCGCAATAAATACTGGAAAGGAATCGGAAAAAGCCAGTACTTCCGAAATACGCAGCTTGAAAACTCTTGTAAAACTGCTTCGATAAAGGTCAGCGATTATTTCGCCAGGTGGCTTCCACGAGAAATCACAAAGCACTTACATATCGCAGCGAATCATAAAATCAATCTCTCAAGACGATCCCAGTCGTGGAAAAGCTGACGTGAAATAAAGAAAAAGCTTTTGCACGTTGGTAAAGAAAAATTAATTCGCACAAGCAGTGAAACTGTACGCGCGTCCTTCTGCGATTTGCCGAGGTGAGGAGGCGAGACGGGAGTAATAACGGCATTGTTCGCTTTACCAGAGACGATAAAAAGTGTCCCGATCCGAAGTCGGAAGGTCACGCGCTCTGCTTTATCAGGATATAATCAAGACTGGAAGCTTTTTTTCTGTTTCTTGTGGTCCGCTGCTGATATGCGCTGTCCAAGAGATGATTGCAATTTAAGTCTATCTTTTGCGTTTTATCAGTGTTTCTGCGAAGAATCGGATACTTAGTTGTTATTCTGATGTTGCTTTAAAGATGCACTTTCATAGAAAGGTTTTCAAATGTAGCCAATTTTTTCAACTTGTTAATTTGAATATGTATTGACGACAAAGAAGGAAAATTCTAATCTTTATAGAATTGACTTCTTATCATGAGTAATAAATCAAGTTAAGAGGAAGAACGGTACTTTGAAAATTATCTATCTTGCTGGTAATAATTAGCTATAAAAATAATACTGTATTGTTTTATGGACAGATAAAAATTCTTCCCGAGCGACAATAACAATTAGACCGTACTTAAAAGTAATGTTTTCTCTGCATTACGTAAAATTCAGTACGAATTACCTAATTATTTTTTGTGACATAAAACAAAATAAAAAAGACTTATAAAAATTAAGAACCGAGATAACAAATTAACAAATGAACTCAATTAAAGAAGCTAATGAAACTATTATCTCGTCTATAGGCAATATTTTTAAAACGCAGACACGGCTATTCAGCGATCGAATCAGATAATTTCCACTGGGATAATAATAATCAATTTCACAACACTCTAACAGCGCTCATTTTGAATTTAATGTAGCGATGCGCGTCACGGGCTCCTAATCGGCGCAAGGTAAATGCACGCGCATGCTGGCGACAATAAAATGACAGAGTGTTTATAAATTGTATTATATAGAGTCGGGTACGAAGCTATATTTGGGGATCAAGTGCCGTGCTCTCGTCGTAATTCGATGCGTCCTCGTGCACCGAATGTCAATTAATTAATCAAAAATTACTTCCTTTTACGTGTCGCTGAATAAATTAGTTTTGAGATCCGCATCAATAACAACAAGTATTAACGAGTCCCTTAAAAACAACTGTTGCAAATTAGATTTATTTAGAGCTCGATAATCGACGGAATAAGTTTGCATATCGTTGAAGAATTCGGAATTTAAAATAAGCAGATCAACGTACACTTGGTTAACCGCAAGTTCAACATTATTAACAGCTGTTCATACCAGAAATAAATGGCGTCGTTCGTCGTTATGTGGGCTCTAATAAAATGCAGCTCATAAACTGCGGGCCATTAATAGACGCGAAAAATGCACTCGGAATCAGCGTCAGTAAAGCATTTATCATCTGAATGTTAAGTGTCGCGCGCGGTTTATCAGAACGTCGTAAAGAATCTGTAATCTGCACAAATGTACAATGTAGATCATAAAATTAGCCGAGCCACTTTGTATGTTTCACGAAAAAAGAGATAACCTTACACGTGGCCGGACACGATAATTTTTCTGCCTCCAGCCGCCAGGTTAATAATAAATTGTCGAATGACGCCTTTGGTATTGTATCGATGAACTTACGTGTTTACGGCTGGAAACTGCGTTAGTGAGGAAGCAAAATTTTGTGTGGATCGTTCCAGTTTGCACTTACCTGAAAATAAAAAGGACGCATGTCATTGAGGAAAATTTACTTGTTTAAATTGCTGCTAATTTTCAATTATTCAAATTAGAGTTTTTTTTAGTCGAGCGCCAACATTGATCCTTTTGAATGCATAAAAGTATTTTTGTTGATACGCCGCCGTTTGAAATAAGGCAAAAAAAAAGCTTTCGCACTTGACATGGAAACTTTGTTGATAAGTAGCGGTGCGCACTCTTAAAACAATTATGCAAGAATAACTTAAAAGCATTTGCATATCGAGAAAATAAAGAGACAAGGGAGAACGTGAGCGGAATTCGTCGCATTACTTTGACACGTTAACGCTTGTGAGTTACGGTTTTTGCACTGTGCATGCACGCAATTCGAGCGAAAAACATGGAATGTTCCTACGCTTCTTTAAGGCTGATTTGAAAGGAAATGTCGCTTACCCAGTTGAAAAATAATTATGTAAACAAATATGCTTTGCCCCACTGAAAATAAATTTAATAATAAAAATTTATAAAAATATAATTTTAGAAAGTAAAAAATAAAGTTAAAAGGCCCAACATGTATTCTTATACTATTCACGACAAATTTATGACAGAAATAATATTTTTATTTCGTTAACCTTGATTACATGCCACTTTTCCAACAGTACTGAGCTGATCGTTAATGCGGATCCTTTGAAACCTTTTTTTAAAAAGCTCTCTACCTTGTAATCATTATACGTTCACAAAAATATCCTGAACATTGTGTCTCCCAATGTAAACAATAAATACAGCTGTCTGCAAACCCATCAAAGACCGCACATAATACCCACAAATATGTATGACATTATCTGATCGTTCAGAATTACTCGGCGCTTCGAAAGCGTAAAAAAATGCTAATAACACCCTTTCTGTCCCTAACAAAACATTCTCTTTTTTTTCAGCAATATCGCAACACGTTCCACCAGCGACAATCGGCATTGTCGGCAACGCGTCGATCATCGACACTTCGTGTGGCAAAAATTCTTTCAGCGCTCGCTCGTGTTTTTGTCTTCGAAGCGTAACGCCGATCTTAACGCTCGCGCTTACGATTGCGCAAGTTCGCTGGTAGACTATAGTTCGGTGTACCATCATCGCTGAATTCCTCGAAGCTCAACGTGTATATAGATAGACTGTATTTTTAATGTACGCGCGCGGTTGTATTGTGCGCTTTGCGAGGAAAAAAGCTGGCGAGTACAGACAATGAAAATTTATAAGTCGGGTAACGGTACTTATTGGCTATTTTAACATTTTTCATGTGTTCGCAGAGTGACAAAAAGTGGAGGCTGAGCTTGAAGATGTAGTGTGTACTTTAATTACACATTTATCGCGGAGTAATAAATTTTTAAATGGATATTTGTCTTGCAAGAAAATATAAGAAAGATATTAGATTTTTTATAGAGTTAATGATACCTTTGTGCTGTAATCAATTTACTTTTAATTAATTCTATATACAAATTCATTTTTTTCAAATTCTATATAACCTAACTCTAGACTCATCAAATGTTCATGTTGTTTTGTCAGCTAACCGGTTATGCTGGTCAATTCTCTACCTGATAATACACTATTCCTTTATTAGTCTAATTTCACAGCATAATTACTACTTTCATCCACAATGAAGTAATAATCCCCAGGTAATCAGGATGCTTCGTGTCCGAGCGCGCAAACGTAACAATTTCCAGCTAATAATCATCATGCGATCGTCAACTGAAAGCAGATCGTCAATTATCAATTAAGCACTCGCAACATACATCCTCAAACAAACACAGCGCTTATGATTACTTAGGTGCTAAGATGAGAGCACTAATGATTCCAGATCTTTATCCAAGGCTGGAGAATCTCGTAAATAATAACAAACTCCGCGGCGGCGAATCCTCGCTCGTTTTCTTTTTTGCGCTCTCTCTCTCTCTCTCTCTCTCTCTCTCTCTCTCTCTTTCTCTCTCTCTTGCACGCACGTAATTATACCAAGCGCGCATAAATTAGATCGTGCGAATTAAAAGGCGCGCGAGCGCCGCTTTGCCTGTCATTGGCGGAGACACACCTTCTAGTCTGCCAGGGGCGCGACGCGCGTTATATTATAACGCGCATCACGCGAGGATCTCGCGACTTTATATTGGTGCTGAGAAATCGAGCCTCCCAGATGCGAGCTGCAAAGGAGGAATTATTAAGCACGCTGCGCTTGAGAAGAATTCATTCGGAGCGGCAAAAAAACTTGTTATCCGACTGAATGAATGCTGAGGCTTTTAAACGTATGGGGGATTTTGAGAAAAAACGTTTAAGCACGAGGTCGGCGGAGCTACCGGTGGATATGGACGAATATGCAGTTTTATATAAGGCAAGAGTAAACGTGACGTTAAATTTGTGTGAGGAGTGATTGGCATGACGAGAAAAAGAGGTAGTTAAACGTTTGGCCTGGAACTTTGAATATGGAATAATGGTATGGCTCTTGATTTGCGGTGATCATTTATGCGGGGAAGGATCGTCAAGTGTATTCAGATCAGGCGTTTATAGCTGGTTATTCGGAGATAATCCGGTGTAGTAAGGAGATTTTTACCGTACGCTCTATTAATGCACTCAGGGGATTGGTCATTTGAAATTGTAATGGCTGCGCGAAAAAAGGTGTCTAACTGTGATTTATGTAATTGCGTAATGACAGATGAAAAAATGATTGAGTCGTGTATGACTCATCAAAGCCCCATGATTATGAATATTAGATTGTTGGCAATATTAGAAGAGATGAGTAACTATGATCGATGATTTGGAAATATATTGAGAGCAAGGTGAAGAAGAACTGCTTCGAAAGATATACTATTGAATATACGAAAATCATCTTTAGATTAAAAATAATTGAAGATGATGATCTGTATTCAACTGCTTTCATCTCAAATATTTATACTTGAAGTTCAATTGAATTTTAATATTATTATACCTGAAAGAATTACAAGCATAAGACATTTGTTTGTCTTCTGACATACAATAATATAATGACACAAAAACAAAGTCATAATAGCATAACCCGGCTCGAATAAACAAGCTGAATAAAAGTCACAGCTCAAATCGTCCTCACTGCACTGAAATAAATCCTCGGCAAAAAGGCAAAATCATCGTCACCGACATATACAATAACAATTCCCCGCCTTCACAAAACATCGAGCGAGCGCAACCAATTGAAACCATCCGCCGGCATCAAAACGAATCATTACAAAACAGAGCTTCGGCAATCTCCGACGTTTTCGCGTTCGAGTTCCAAGCGATGGCCTTCACCTTGCGAACGCGAGCTCGAGATCGATGCCACCTGTTTGTGGCGAATGAAATTTGCCTCCGCGATGCCGCGGAATTTGCCGTGCGTTTACGTTGTCTTCACCAAGACAAGGCTGATGCTTGACGAGGTAATTTGTTTATTCGCCAAGTGCTTTCGAAGCGATTGCCTTTCAGGCATTATTTTCGAGAGTAGAAAAGGAGAATGAAATGTGCAGAACGAAATGGAGATATGGCAATCGTAGTGAAAAAGGTTTGCTAACATTATAGTTGAGTGTTTTCGACGTTGAAAATAGAGTTTGTGTAGTGAGTTGCAGTAACGCAAATATTTTATCGTATCATTAATCAAATGATAAATTTCATAACTTTATTAGATATTTTTTTATATATCTGTAAATTGTATTTTTATTTTTTAACTATTTCAACTAAATAACTTTAATTATTATTTAATAAAGAGACAAATTAATCAATGAGTAATAGCAAAGACAAAGAAAAACGTCCTGTTTACTGATACAATTTGATGTCTTAAAAATTCTTGAATTATAATATGGTTCTTAAAAAATAATTAGTTTAAATCTATTCAGTCTACTATATGTCAAATATAATTGGTTTAAATCTATTCAGTCTATTCTATAGACGATCTCATTAGCTAAAAAAGTAGACACATTATGCCGTTAATGTTACGTATTACATATATGCTTTTAAAATTACAGTCTCAAAAAATGTTAAATGGAATTTTTTACAAATCAGATAAGAAACGAGAACTGAAATCTCGTAGAACAGGTGTGCATCAACAGATAATCAGAGGTCATTAATCCAATTATAATAATAAGTATAATCAACGATTATTCTTCAATCTATGTAATTGTGATATAAAGTGATTTTCCTGGTTATAATATAGTTAGTGAAAAATCAACTCATAAATTATTTGAATGACTTGCATTTACATAAATAAAACTTTCAACATCACAATAAAAAGTAATCTTCAGAGTATTTTTGATTCAACCGACAAATTTTTCCAAGCATTTAACCAGTGTTCCGCGATTTTTCGTCGCAACTATTGTGCAACTGCGAGAAAAAAAGCGTAGATACAACTGAATTTGCAGTTCCGCAGCAACGCATTCATTGATGTCTATCTCGCCGTGCACGGTATAATTACGTTCCCTTATGAATTTTCATAAAGCACGTGCACAGAGACAGCAAAGCTCATAAAACGTGCCATAACTTCTGGACATTAAAAGTCGCGGGATGCTGCGAGCGTGAAAGATTCACGGAAAAAAAAACTGATTGTTGTCACCTTCGTCGCGTGCAGCGTAGTTTATGGGCTGTGTCGGAGATTCGACGGGATGATTCTGCTAGCTCGTTCTACCTTTTTTTTTCACTGTGTTCAAAAGTACGTAAAACGACTGTGCAGCGATACAGAAAGTTTTATGCGCGCAGGATTTCCTCTTATCTCTTCGCTAAGCGTGGATTATTTAATACTTGCACACAGGTGCGATTGCGTAAGGTGTGATGAAGTTCCATCGTCTGATGGCGATGACTTTTCCTTTCGATGCATTTCCCTCGGCTGTGAAAAAATCGCGGATCTTACGAGCATTATGATGAGTTGTTTTATTATTCATGATGATGAGGCTGGTTATTACGATTGTATATTCGGCGAAGAAAAAATTGTAATTAAAATTTGCGGTGTATGCTGGATGTTCGATGGGTTTTTCTTTGATATTAGATTTCAAGCAAGTGTTTCATTGACGTCTGTATATCATTTCTGATTAGGTGTAAATAAAAGATCCATCGATCACTATTGCTAAAAAACCTTTGTTAAAAAAATATTAATAATTATTGTGACGGTATTTACTGAGAACTAGAAGCGTGTACGATTACTGAACGGATAGAATGTAAAAAAGAATGAAAGGAAATGTCAATTATGAACTAAGTTCGGAAAATCCAGAGAAACTCAAGATCAAAATAAACATATGCATATTTGCAATCGTGGCTCTAACGATGACGTATCCTAATTTATAATCTCACATAGATTCATATGTGATCTATTGCGCCGGAACTAATTACATCATGCAGGTGTGCATATTAAATTACACGCAATTGTGTTTACTTCCATAGACAAACGAGATCCTCAAGCAATCATAAAAAAATAAATGTTTTAATTCCTTTATGTCCGTGGTTTTTGGTAAACATGTATCAAGGCAAGTAGAGGTGTACTTAAAATTTGTTTACTTTGTGAATTTTTAAAATTTTAACTTCGCAGTAAAGATATACATCGTTGACATCTCTTAATGAATAGTAATGGTGTGCAAATATGGATTTTTAGCAAACTACATATTTCGAGAACCCATCTTCCTTCCTTGAAAGTTTTTTAAAGATATTTTCATTTCTCATTATTCCAAAACGCAAAATCAGTAACAAATCGACTGAAAAGAAACAATTCAGATTTTATATGTCCACCTCATTTCCGCAAATAACCAGATTCATAATTCTGTCCCACTACCGCATATAGGTCAGAACACCTGCTGGCAATGAAGGAAGCTAAACTAAGCCTCATTGCTCGTTCGGTTGTCCACGGCAAAAGAACGCTTAGGGCAAAGTCAGGGGGACAATTTCCCTCTACAACCAGGAGAGCGAACACCAGAGGCTGATTTACGACGATTGAACGATGACAATGTGCGCTCTCCCGTGGTGCGAAACGATCATTCCCCTACTGCCGAACGAATTATGCCGCTATTATGATGCCAGCGGGCAACAGGAACTTCGCAAGGACGCGAGTTGGTATACTTCGGTAACGTGATATAGGCACGTATATCTGGGCTCCGCGGATCGAATTATGCGGGGAGATGCATGAGCCGGTGAATGAAAGGGGAAAGATTGTAGGAGGATAGTAGTATGTTGGTGGATTTGGAAATTGGTAACGTGTTTGATTGATTGTGTATCTAGTGGTTTACATGAGCGTGGTAATTATTTTATGGTAGTTCCAACTTGTTTTGCGGCTGTTATTAAAGATCAATAAAACTTAGATTAAAAAGAGTTGTAATCATACTAATTACATTTTTACGATTATGTCTTCATTTATTTTAGATTTGAAGGTACACTCTGTTTGAACGACAATTATATTTATCGATCAAGTATTTATAAAGTTGATTGGATATCCGAGAAGTAAAAAGTTAATTTGAATTCATTCAGAAAATTGTGAGTTATAGAGGTAACAGCCAGTATTTTCCTCAAAGGCCGGTAGCGTTTGTTCACCATAAAATTGTGATAAAGTGTCATAGATAATTGATTGATTAATTGTTTATATCACCTTCAAGAACTACTTTCAAAAATCGAAACTAGTTTCAGAAAAATCACGTTATAGTAAACACATCTAAAATAACTTTCTGTCAAAAATAAATAAAACATTTGCCCGCAAATATTTCAGAACCGGATCGTAAATTGCGTGCTCCACATCCACCTGAACAAACAGCTGCAGTCCTCCCAACAATACCGGTCGAGCTCATAATCCGATCGTTGGGAATAACCAGATAAGTGGAGCACACGTGTATCCACCTCGCGAGTCGAATAACCACGAAAGAATCGCGAATTTCTCGATCGGCATTGTGCAACGGCTCACGCGTGACAGTTAAGTGCCACGCCTACGCTTCTGAGAAGAGGAGCGCGAGTGTGCATAATTTATTTTCTAATCTGCATCTGACTTATATAAGTTTTCGGAAAATCCATTGTCTTGCCGGTAACTAGGTGTGCTTGCGTAGCGATCTTTTTTTTTTGAGCTGCGATTTGCAGATAAAGAATCGGAGAAGGAAGCTGCGCGCGCAAGAGAAAAAGGTTGGGCAGATTTATTATCGACAGCAGCTGTGCGTTACGTGCGATTTTTCGCGGCGAGATCGTAACGATAGATCGTTAATGTAATTTTTGCATTTGGAATGAAAATTCGAGCCGAGCTAACGCAGTATTATCGCGCGATAAAAAATTTTTTACTCGCGTCTAACTGTTGCTAAAGTAACTAACCAACTCATTTCCTGATAAAGAAAGAAACAAAAAAGGAAAGAACCAGATACACTTTATTGCATAAGAAAAGCAAAATGTAAAGCACCTGCCGCGCAAGCCGGTATCGTCTCCTTTACTCACACACCCGCAGCCTCTCGCCTCAGCATACAGACGCAGCATCTCCGAAGAAAAGCTTCGCGCGCCTTCAATTGGCAAATTGTCGCGATGTCCCCGCTAAATTGGATTATTGCGCGCTCTCTATACGCAGCCAGCTGCGCTTGGCATTGTTTATATCAGCCGTCGAAAGGTACACGCGCGCATCATGAACATCTGTATTGTGCTCGCGCGATCGTGTCAGGGTCGGTTGTTCACTTTTGCCTGGCTCACGTTCGTCGCACGCGCGAGCGCTTTGCAGCAGAGTATCCGATGCATTCCCGATACGAGCCCCCTCGGACTGTTTTTTTCTTTTTTCGTTGCTTGGTTAGAAGGAGAGCGATTTTGTGGATCGGGGAAAAAAGGAAGGCTGTCGAGGGACGTGGATTATGTGGGCAAGAACGAAGGAGGGAAGAGAAGTCGGGGCTTTTTTCTGGTATTTGCATGACAATGGGAGCCGATGGCAGGCGATCGGTTTCTTTAGGCTTACGGCATGGAGCGACGTGATCGGTTGAGCAATTTTTGAATCGGTTGAGTATTTTAAAAGTTTATGGAATTTGGGTACCTTAGTTTTTTCATGCGAGATTGTAAAAGACGTTTACATGTTTGGAATTTGTAGGTAGTATTTTTAACAAGAAATCTTGTAGTATTTTATTGAAGAAAAGTAGAGGGGAAAATTATAAAATCAAGCTTAATACGATTTTAATTAAAAAATGATCTTTGGCGGAAGAACTAAATTGGAATCACATGCGAGAATTAATTCGCAAATTCAGCAGCAGAAGTAGCGGCCCTGCGCGTATATTATTGCCTCGATTGGTCTCAATAAGTCGCGGTGTGTCGGCAGTTAAAGTAAGTGCTTGATATACCGGGTGAGCCAAATTGACTCTGACGAGTCTACCTTTGCTGTTATGTGCATGGTAACACTAAATTTAATTTTTAGTTAATTAATTGCTTTCAATATTTAATATTGAAATCAATTTGGCATAAAATAATCAAATTTTAACTAATATTACAAAAATAAAATTGAAACTGAAAAATAAAAAATTTGTTCACCTTTAATTAATAAACCTTACTTAATCAACAAAAGACAGTAAAAGAAAAACTTTCTTTTTCACCAAAACTCTTCCTATAAATCCTAATTCAAGAATCTCATTAATAAATTAATCACACTCCACGCATTATCATTACAATAATCCACCCACCACATTTCCATACCTGAACCTACCACCAACCATATTTCTCTCAAACGCAACCCACACTTACTTCTCGATCCACCCGTTACATGCAAGCTTCAGTCCATCTTCGCGCTTGCGAGGTGCCGCTGGGCAATTGGGCGCTAAACGAGGGTGAGCAGTCACGTAGCTCGCGCAGGTTCCCCTCGTCGTACTTTCGAGAACGAGCGAGAGCGAGCCGCGGCGCGCGCCAATTGCCTTTTTCATCTGGCTCGCGCGGCGCAAACTTTTGTGCAAGCGCGTGGATATTCGATTACACGTGACTAAATTCATTGGACTTGATTGGGACTGATTTCTTTAAAGCGCTGCTATACAAGTGTCGCTCGTAATTCGATTGCTTGATTTTGTTTTCGCCGCTCGACAGGACTTGCTGGATTTAAATTCTACCTTGGCTTCGGGAGATTCGCGCCTGGTGAATAATACATGCTGCATTTTGTGATTTTTGTAGAGATGTCTTTTGAGTTGTAAGGTTACGAAAAAATATTTATTTTAGGAATTTTAATGTTACGTAATTAATGATATTTCTGAATTCGTTGTATCGACTATTTTTATATTCATTTTGATTTTAGTATCACATTGTTTTCGTAAATTCAAGGACTCCATTAATCAAAGTTTGTAATAATATATATTCTCTATAACTACATAAAGATTCCAATCTATACTAATTTATCAAATATTTTGAATCTAGCAACAATTCGACCAGAATTTATTTTCCTTAATTCATCACACCACCCTCGACATCCTCACTCCTCCACAGTGATCTCGAGGCAATCGAGCTCGAATCTCTAGCTGTATTGAGCTGCATCGCACGTTTCGCGGATTCCCAACATACAGCCTTCAACTTGCGCCGTTTGCAAGGATTATGCGGCTCGGTACATCTACGTGCATTATGACTTTTTAAGGCGCGGTACCGAGCACTCGCACGCGGTATGAAAATTCATGCTTTTGGGTAATCCCAGTAGAGTGCAGGTTTTCTCAAGATAGTGTATATATTTTTGTATTCGACGGTTATAAATAGAGATTTGAATTGACATGGAACAGACGGTTTTAGCAACTAACACAGCTAGTTGCGAGGATTCCTTACAAAACGAAGAAGAATATCAGTACTGGCATTCCTAAAGCTTACACGCATAACATTATCTACCTACATACATTCAACTCCGCAGCCTCTCGCAAAAGTAAAAGTGATGCGTCGAATGAAAACAAAATTTTTTCATTCGCCACTAGACAAACATTCGTTTTCACTATCCGATGAATCCAAGCTTGGCGCAATCGCGACATCCAAGCGA
Organism: Eupelmus azureus; assembly: GCA_030522685.1. Taxonomy (NCBI): domain Eukaryota; kingdom Metazoa; phylum Arthropoda; class Insecta; order Hymenoptera; family Eupelmidae; genus Eupelmus; species Eupelmus azureus. The sequence goes on along the minus strand of JAPYZA010000010.1, from coordinate 27,970 downwards.
GCGCCAGCTCAACCATGAAGAAGCTACCGTAATATACACGCGGAAACGATTCTGCGGTTTCGAGCCGAGAGGTGGTTTCTCTTTCTTCTTAGGCGCGCCTTTGAAAATCAAAGCAGCAGTCAAGGCCGGGCCGCGACGTCATTTTTTCACTCGCGGACACCTCGAAGGACTGCGTGCGTCTGTCGCGCGACTTTCGGGGGCGACAAGCTTTGCATTGTTTAATGGTTCTAACTAAGTTTGACGCGTTTCGGACGGTCTGTTTGATGAGTTTTGGAATGAGGTTTGGAGTTAAGATCGTTAGCACTTCTGGATGAGGAAGATGTATTTTAACTTTATCGTTTGCCTAAGGAATTTGTGTAGTTGCGATTTGAAGGATCCCAAGTTTGCATAAAATTGAATATATGGAATAATTTTATGATAAATGAAATTTTACATTAAAAAATGATTAAAATGACTGAATGTAATTAATAACGCCAAGAGTTTCACACCTAAATTGTTCGCCGGGCAAAAAACGAAGTCCATCCTGTATTTTCTTCTGAATAATGAATCACAGAATTAAAAAAGAGGAACGAAACATTCTTGACATCTTTAAGCCTCCCGGCGCACAATCGCCGTGACTTTTTTCCCCAACAAAGGATATCGTCGTCCGAGAGACAGAAAGACGGAGAAAAAAAGTCACCGGAAAAACAACAGCGACATCGTCCGAGGGACGAATTTTGTACCGCCAGCCGTCGCTTCGCGGCCGATTATGCGAAACAGACCGTTACCAGCCAACAAGTCAGCGCTCTAGTTGATCGCGTGCAGCCTGCATTGTAATGCAGTCCGCGGAGCGCAGGCAGTCTTAGTATGACAGCAAAAAAGCGGAGAAGTACGCGACGAAAAACGCGTGTATCTATGTATATCGGCTCTTTTTTTTTGACAACCGAAGCACTGAGACAGTGGCTGCGAACGTAAATAATCCGCGTTGCGTAAGCCAGGGAAGATTTTTTTCTTTGCAGCTGTTTTAGGCCTCTTATCGCATGTTGGCGTTAATTTTACGTTTGGGAGCAAATAAAAAACAGAGAGAATCGCTTCAGTTTTAAATAATGCGCGATGAGGAATACAAGGGATTTTGGGTGTGTGGGTTGAATTGTGAAAGATGACGTACAGAAAGCGAAATAGCGCGCAATACGTGATGACAGGTTGAATTGCTAGACATTGGTGAACGAAAAATGTTTGCGTTCGTTTGAGAAACTTTGGGCTGGAATTTACCAATATTTTTTATGAATAACGTGTGCTATTTATTTTTTCGTGTCACACTTTTTTTTTTATTTTCCAAATCAATTTTATAAACTGTACTTAGTTTTCGTATCAAGAAGTACTACTTATATTTAATTAAAACCAAAATCAATTTAAAAATAACTTGAATCGTATTCAAAATGAAATAATCACTTCTTACGTAATCTCAAGTTATCGATTAAAACGTCTACAAAATCCGACTTTAAATTTTCATTTGAAAATACTAAAAACTAGTATTTTACGTCAAGACACTTACCAAAACAAAAAAAAAGCCGATCGTACGATTTACTTTAAATTTTTACGATTTACATGCGCAGCTAATCGTAAGCCAACTAATGGCATCGACATGCACGACGCAAATCGCTTGCATTACCGTTTTTGCAAAATCGCATTGAAAGAAGTTAAAAAAAACGCAGTGCACGTAGATGCTCTTGCGTTCGGTAGCCCAAGCTTCGGAAAGTTCGACGACACGATATCGGCCTACGAGATGGTGCTCAAAATTACCCAAGCCCCCAGGACACTTGGACTTTCACTTTTACGAGAATATAAACGCTTAATGATTACATTAGACCTACATCGAAGTCGGCTTGCTCTAAATATAGAAGATAGTTTACTGAAGAGGTTTCATTTTCGAAACTGTTAGAGCGATGTTAGCGTTTGACATGAGACGAAATTAATCAAGCGGACAGTTGTGAGGACACTCGGTAGTTATGTGATCAGTAATACACTATGAAAAAAATTGTAAATTAAAATGACTGTTATGTAGTATTAATTTAAACGTAATATTATTAGACAAAATCAATATCGAACTTTCTTTGAAAAATATGTAATTTATACATAATCGATATACAAGAAAATTTAAAAATACGCATAGTATAAAAAAATGTAATCGTTATAAAATATTTTATTGACTTATCATTACTAATGATTCATTACAAAAAAGGTAGTAAACCTCTGTTGCTTTCATTAACGAAATGATCTCCTGAACGCGTAATTATTTCGTAAATATTATATGCAGTTTTTTAACATCTTCAAGGTATAGGAGGTGTGTGATGGAAAAAAAAATTTTTTTTTATTTTTTTTTATATAAAGCTTGATACTTCACTCAGCGTAGTACGTGCATAAAGTAGGTCTCACATTCATTGTGCAGTTTATTCATAAATAATATAAGATAATGAAGGTCAACGCTGTAGTTTCACTATTATGTGATTATTTACATAATTAGTTTTTAATTACCATGGAGACTCTGGTTAATTGAAAAAACGTAGGATCTATCAATTTAAAAAATACGATTACATTTCAAGTGTAAATAAACAGACATACACGTACATATGATATAACATTGTAAAACCTTACGGAATAAATAAATTTGATGCTACTGGCACAATTATATTAAAATATTCATGATTAAAATTATGTTTGTTTATCTCTTAAGCCAAGATGTACTAAATAATTATCATTTTGAATTTAATAATAATTTTAAATAAAAATTATGGTTCCTTATAAAAATATATGATGATTTATGATAAAATTATTCATCTCAAAAGGCATTTAAGGATAAAATGAATCACTTTAGGTTTGTAATTGATTTAAGACAGCTGACTTGTGCAACGCGAAAACTAAAATTTATATCATATAAATAAACATCATGAACAAATGATTAATAACTAGAAGAACGCGTAACAAGTTTTCCTACTCGATTTTTCAACGTCTAGCGGATAAAGTGTGATTTTGCATCTAATTCACTTGTTCGAGGATGTAGCAATGAATCCCTATTAACAGGTCGAAGAACCAAATGAATCGAGAGGCGTGTTACAAGCCGCATCAAAGTAAAGTTTTTTTTTTTTTTTTTTTTATTACCTCTAATTAGAAATTAATTCACTGACCTTATTTTATACAAAATGAAAATCGAAATGATAAATTAAAATTATCTTTTAAAAGACCGAGTTTAATTACTCTCGTGAGAGAAACGGTAGGCGATATTGTTTATAATTACCTGTTTGTAATATCTCCGACCGCAGGATAAAAATGTACGAGCAAAAATAAACAAACTGCCTATAAAATGGCCATAAAAGAATTATGTAAATAAAGTTAGACAGGAAACTTCCAGCGTCCCAAATATCTATATATGTATACTCATGCGTGATTATAATTATTATGTTAATGATAAGTCGATAAATTTATTTAAAGAAATGTGGAGGCTCGTTACCTGTTACTGATTTTATAATTATAAGGAAAAAATTAGTATTGTTTTCTTGTTAAAATTAAATTTCCCTATATTTTTAATAGGCAAAAATTTAATGTATAATGAAATAATTTAATGAAATGCTCACATTTCTATACTATGATTGTATTTTGCATTATTTATTCAAAATATTAATTCAATCATTACATTTTAAAAAATCGAACAAAAAAATAACGTAACAATTACATAAAATAATTAAATTAACCTTAAAACAAAACATTTGAAGGAGAAATTCACATATCAACCGATATATCAAGCAATAATACATTTTCTCTTTAAACAAACATAACTTCCTTCCGAATAGCTCTATTTAAATGCAAAGAAAAATCAACGCCGCAATCAAACAAAGCGGAAGCGATTAGCTCTAACCGTGACAATGTCGCAAGCGGTAACTAGGGGAAAGAAGATCCGAGGCACGTCGAAAGAAGGGAACTATAGCGCGATCTCGCGCATAATTAAATCACGGCGCTTCCTACAAGATTAACAGTGCCGACGCGTAAGCACAATTACAATATCGCTTTTCCGCGCGTTCTTCCTAACAATTACCGCATTCGAGTGAAGTGGCGCTCGATGTGCTTTGGCGAGCGCGCGCGACTATGCCGGAACCGGCGGGATTCGCGCGAAAAATGTGTTCCGTCGGGTCACAAGCCGTGAATTCGAAGCTCGCGAAATGTATGTTAATTGGGTATTGTTAATTTTCAATGCTGCGGGAGCTTGATTTCGTAAGAAATTTGATTTTGGTGAGATTATTAGCGTTGATTTGCGAAACTTTCTCGTTGGAAGTGTGTCAGTTGGGATCACTTGAAAACTGAATACAGTTTATTCTATGAAAATGTGAATTGACAACAAAAAATTATATTGAAGAAAGCGGTATTGATTATCTGTCGTTTTTATCATTATGGTAACAATTACAGATGTGTGCAACGTCTGTCCTACTCTGTCTGTTACTACTCCATCTACATGTATTAATAAAGTTTTTCTATTTTTTTTTATATAAGATACCGTGACTCAAGAAGTATGTAAATACATTTAATAGAAAATTAAGGTGATAAATTCTTCTTTTATAAAGTAATATTTTACAACTCTTGCAGATTGGAGAATAATTTTATGCGATTTCTTCGTTTATAGAAAGTATTTTTGCGAAAATTCAAATTTAAATCGATTCACCTAGAAATGCAAGAGCCAAAAATGCGTAAATTTGCACAATAAATAATACTATCTCAAACATATTTTCAAAGATCTTCTGATATTATGGCAAACATAAAATTTTAATATCTATCACTAAGCCTTCCTTTTTATTTAAACGTCACAGAATAGAAATAACCTGCCACAGCCAGCCCGAGAATCCAGCCTGCAGCTTCTATCACCTTCCAAAAAGGCCATAAAACTCCATCGCCAAACCCAAACACATTCCAAATCCACA